>NW_020770087.1:0-31748 GCF_900518735.1 Pseudonaja textilis
ATCTATCTATCTATCTATCTATCTATCTATCTATCTATCTATCTATCATCCATCAGCACTCTCACTCTAACTATCTCACTTTCTCATATACACCCATAATGCTCATACAGTATATATCAAAGAGGTACCTTTTTTGGGGTACAGGCTGCTGGAAAGACTTTCCACGCCCACTAAACTGAGCCATTTGCTGCAGGCACTTTGCCTTCTCTGGCACAGGAAAGGTCACCGGCTTGGTTTCCACCACGCATTGACCCAGTCAGCTGTGTTGGCAGATGCCGAAGCCGTCCCAAGGGACCCACCTGCCCTCTTGAGTGGGCAGGCTCAGCAGTTCTCAATGTCTGATCTATATGAGATTCCAAAAGTCTTTCTTTCTCTACTCTGTGGATACGGGCTCCTGTCTTTCTTACCATAGATATAGAACCAAGCCCAAATTTGGCAGAGAAAGTATATGAGCCGTGGTAGCACAGTGGTTAGAATGCAGTACTGCAGGCTACTTCTGCTGGCTGTAGTTCAGCAGTTCAAGTCTCACCAGGCTCAAAGTTGACTCCACCTTCCCTCCTTCCAAGGTCAGTAAAATGAGGACCCGGATTGTTGGGGGCAAGAGGCTGACTCTGTAAACCACTTAGAGGGGGTTGGAAAGCCCTGTGAAGCGGTATATAAGTCTAAATGCTCTTGCTATCTTCAGGAACCATAATTTCTGCTCTTAATTTTGCAAGGAAGGAAGTCAAATATTTGGGAAATGGAAGACGTTTCATTGTGACACTTACGTAACAAGCAGGGATTTATATAGTTCCCGAGGGAGGCTTCAAAGTACCTTGAAAGCCAGTGATGGGCATGTCCCCAATGTTCACCCTTTTTTGCTCTCCGTCCAACCAGGGTTCTGAAGAGACCATCCGGGTGGTGTCAATGGACAGGGACTACCACGTGGAGTGTTACCACTGCGAGGTAAACCTTACGAGCCGCTAAGGCAGCCCAGTTGGAGGGAGGGAGCAGTATAGGACACATCCTCCCTCCAGGAAAAGTAACCCATTCAAAGGGGTGGGTGGCAGCATATTCCTGCTATGCTGGATGACTTGAGAATCTCCATAGGAATCTGTACTCATTGTTGTGTCTCCCTGAAGCTTACTCCAGGCATCCTAAGTCCACTGGCCACTAACAGATGGCTGTGTCAGGGATCCAGCAGTTACCCCCATTTAAATCATGAGTCTTGAGCCACCTTCCAAAGCTTAAAGAAGAGTTTATGATTTATGATTCGTGATTTAAATGGGGGTAACTGGCGGAGCCCTGACAGCTAGCCGACTCTGAGGCACATCATTCATTGTCACCCTTGACCCTGGTTTCCCCACCCCACCCCGCTCCCCAGGTGTATCATAATTCATATTCTCCAATGGGACACATCCATAGCCCAGAGTCACGGCAGAAACTTTGGTCACCTAGTTACTATCTCTGAAAACATTTATGGAATGCAGTTTCGGTTCGCAAGCTGCTGCACTGCCCCCCCCCCCCCCCTTTCTGTTGGCAGCTCTAAAAAGAGCATAGAAATATTTCATGAGTTGACAGGCTGCCCTTCTTTCTCTTAGGATTGTGGACTCCAGCTGAATGATGAGGAGGGCCGCCGATGCTATCCACTGGAGAGACACCTGCTCTGCCACACCTGTCATATCAGGCGCTTGAGCACTCAGGTGTCGGCGCACTCTCCCTCCGGGTACCCCATGCATATCACGGAGCTCTGAGCCTCCCGCTTCCCCTCTGCTCAAGGCCAGGAGGAAGACACCTGCTGGGGAAGGGCTCAACACAAGAAAGACAAAGCAGCTGCCATTATTTATTGCTCCTGAGATTGGAAAGGAAGGGCCCCCTCCTGGGTTGGCTCTGTGTACAATTTGCCTGAGTGATTCTTTCCACGATGCTGGTACTTGAAAAGTCATGCAGCCCATGGATTGGATGGGGAAAGGCCAGGATGTCAGAGCTGTTGGGATGACTGGCCCACCCATGAATGCTGGCTTGTTGCCATTTTTACGGTTGAGTATTTGAGCTCCCAGAAGAAGCATTAGCTTTCCAACAGGAAAGAGACCAAAAGATTTCCACCATGTTTTAAGTCTCTTGCACCCTCTGACCTTGTGGTTCTCAGGCTCTGAGAGACACGGTGGCGGTTGCATGCGTCAAAAGGGTGATGGCCAAATTGAATGTGACTTAAAAAAGAAGCAACTTTGTAGGGGATACCTGTGAGTGGGTGGCCTTTTGTTGGGTTTTTCTGCAAAACAAGAGTACACAAGACACCGTGTGCTGGAAGCCCATGAATGAAAGGACAGAGAGCATTCCCATGTCAGGCTGTGTCAGGCACGGTTGTTAGGGGTTTGGCGAGGACGTGGGGGTTTGGTGTTTCCAGCTAAGGGGAGAGCTGCAGGCTCACCAGGAAGACCGGTTACCTCACCGTAGCTTTGGGGGATCCAACAGGCAGCAACTGTCTGCAGGAGATCCTTGCTGAAAGCCGCGTTGCAGGCGGAGGGAAAGAGCACAGACTGCTCCATTCCCAACCCAGAGGTTTTTTTTCTTAGAATTCTTCTGCAGCAGACATGTGAATGCGTCAGAACGGGAAAATTACATACAAGTGATACGAGATTATTCATTAAATTTAATTCAGATTTGAATTCAGCCAAATTGAGCTTCTGTCCCATCCATTTCTTTGGACCTGCCACCACTTATATTTTTGAAGGCAGTCTTCCCAGCACCCCAAAGTTCAGAGGCCGCCCGGCGCCCAGAACCGATTCTGCCCAAACAACAGCAGAACCTGCCAGGGCCCAGGTCCACTGGGGTTGCCTGCAGAAGCTCTGCTAGTTGCTCTCTCTTCCCCAGTACAAGGAAAGTGGATCCTGTGCTGCAGGCAAAGAAACAGGTTCTCTGGTAAAGAAGGATCCTCCAACATCACTTGGCACTTCTCAAAGTCACTGTTTTGAAACTGACTTAAATAGCTTCACTTGGAGCTGCCTGCAGGAAGGATCAAACAGATAAAAAGGTTGATTTCAGCTGCATGGTGGTGGCCACTGTCTTGACTCTTGCCACCCCACTGTCACCACCTGAAGAGATCCTGACCCCTGCAAATGTACAACACACCGTTCCCTCGCTTTCGGTTTAAGGGACGGCAGTTCTGTGCTATGACTTGCAAGTATAGCGATACTACTTCTGGAGGTATTTTTAAAAAAACAGTTGCTTGTTTTTTACAACTTGGCTATAACCCAGCTTTAAAGGCCAAGCTAATGATACTTGAATCCACAGCACTTGCATGATGATTTCCATGGCCTCTTGACCATGCAAAGAATTTTTAGGTAGGTCACAAAACAGTTGAACAGTTTTTAAAAGTCTCAGGAAACCATAGTCTTTTTTTTCTAGGCATTTGGATGTAAAGAAATTGGCTCAGATGTACAGCAGGGAAATACCTAATTTGGAGCATAGAGGAGGTTTTTTTAATTAGCAAAAATTAAAACATAAAAGAAATAATGTGTTACGTGTTAGAAGTCCTACACTTCTATTTTGGCTAAACTTTTAAAGCACATTTCCAACTCTGGGAAAATCTGTGTTCCATATGGAAAATGTTTACTTTTTCTATTAAAAAATAAGCTAAGTTTTGATCATTTCGAGACAAGGAGGTGCCGTTAATGTAATTAAAGCTGACCACATCAATTATGCGCTTCAGGCTCAGCCATGTTGTATTAATTCCTTGCATACATTGACCTTGAAACTGTTTTAGCTCAGCTCCTTCGGATAAAACCACCTGGACCAGCCCTTCATAAGCTGAAAGCTGGTGGTGCTCCAGCAACTTCAGTGAAAGTTCGCTTTGGGAATCAGATGGAAATACACGCCTAAATCTGTTTGAAAAACTGCAAAAAAGGCCCCTCGCGACAGAACAGCCATCCTGACTTCCCCCAGACTGTCCCGATAGTCCTGTCAGCTGCAGCAGGACCGTTTTCCCAAGTCTGAAGGGCTGAGAGGAGCAGGGAAGAATCAGGCGAGTCAGTGCAAGAGGAATGTAAGCAGCTCAAAGCCCCCGTCCCCGTCCCATCAGATCAGCCCTTTTAAGGTTGGTCCAGATGGTCCTGTTGGCCTTTTTCGGGTTTTGAAGTTTCTAGAAAGTCACACTAATTCCTTCGATTTTCCTGCAAAGGTTCCACCTTTTTCCTCTTGCAGATGGTTCCTTCTTGGAAAGTGCCTCTCATTCTTTCGCTGTTGAGTTTTATGGCATCTTGATTATTTTACTGTCACGCTTGTCCGTTTCTACTACTGCCTTAATCTTCCACAAATAAGCCTAACAGCCAAAATATGTACACGGGCTGCTATTTTTCAAACATGCCAGGCTATTCATTTCATTTGTCGAAAATATTTCAGGGGATTACCTTTTTTAGATACTTAACCTGGTGATTTCCTTCGTAAACATTTTGCTGTTTTTATTTTTGTCTTCTCCCCCCATTGCCAAAATCTGATCACAAATCTGAAGAGGTCTCTTTCTTTCAATGCCTTTTTTCATTTAAAAAATATAGTCTTTAAAGAGAATGCAGCTAGAAAGTGTCCTACAGCAACAACAAAAAAGATTCTGCAAAAAAATGTGAAACATGCTACCTCCCATCCGTGGTGGCTGAACTGTGGCACCCAGGGCCCCTGGAGGGCTGGGCTGGCCCTGCTCCATAGAAAGAAGCCTGGTTGCTTTGCCCACGGGCCTCTTTCGCTGAACGCAGTCTGGAGGAAGGGCCCTTACCCACCAGCACTGCCCCGGGAAGCTGCCTGCCAGCCTTCCTCCTCGGCAGGAGGTTCTCCAGCCCAAGGACAAGGGGTGCTACACCAAGGGACGCCGGAGGGGGGAAGCTGCAGGCCAACACTGGGAGTTCGGGGCCAGCTCTCCGTTTCCTTCAGAGAATTTGGCTCCACAGGGATGAAGTGCTTTTAACATTTGTGCCAAAATATTATTTATGGGAGAGCCTCCTTCCTTCCTTCCTTTTCACCTATTCCTATGCGCACGAGCGAGGAACCCGAGATAGATGCACTTAACGAAAAGTAAATATTTGGAAGACCCATCCTGCCCCATAGCCTAAGATTCCAAAGGAGATCTAGAGATTTAAGGATGGGGAAATATTTGTTTCAAAGTAAGTGGGTCTTATAATTGAGAAATTTAAAAAATTGATGGGAGTTCCATTGAGTTAAACCAAAAGTACAGATGATGAATCTTTTCTTAGCCCCCATTAAACTCTTGTGATTCAACTAATGCCATAACTAGAGTATATAATTTGACTTAAATTAAGTTTGTTTCTTGAGAAATATTTGCATTTTCTTTAAAAGAATATAGGTTTTATTTCCAAGAACTTGGACCAATGTTAATTTTTCTTTTGTAGGAAATAAAAAAAATGGCCAATTTGTATATTATGTGTCTAGTTTACATCTGCAAACATACTAGTTTAACCATGTTTGTATATATCTTTCTAAAATGTCACTTTTAGTTCATAAACTTGTCAGAGTTTTTGTGTTACCGTTTGGTTTCTATGATTGTTGAAGAATAAATGTTGGGAAATATAGATTTATTTATCTAAAAAAACTACTTACTATTATCCTAAGTTATTTTAATATTAAAAGTCAGAATTTCATTTAACCTTAGATGTTATAATCTGCTTTTTTTCAATAAAGACATTTTGTAGTTTCTTCTTGATTTTATAGTGCATTACCTACCAAAAAAAATGGATGTAAGAACAACGCACGTGTTACATGACAGCATACAAACATTGCTTAGACTTGTTATCTTCTGTCACAGGGAATTAGTTGGGTAGCCATATAAATTTTCCTAATAAATATTTTATGCTTCTTTGAATAAACCTAAATATTTGCTTTAATCACTTCAGCCCGGAAACCCCAAGCGATCCCAGAAAAGTAAAATCCTCTACAAACCTCAAGCAGCAGCTTCATGGGAGATTGCAAGGCATTTTTGCAAATCTCAGTTGGATGTGATAGGGGAGGCTGAAGAGAGAACATCTAGAGGAGATCTTTAAGATACAAGATTAATTTCGCTCCTTTCTGAACAAGTTCTTTAGCACTTCTAACTTGGTGTTAAAGCAGTTTATTTGATTGATTGATTGGATTTGTATGGCCTATAATATGCCACGGCCGCCTTAGTTCTTATGTCACCATATATGTTGCAGGGGAGTTCCCCATCCTTTCTGGCTTTGCAGACCGGATGGCCGGGGAGAGGGGATGGTTACACACAGTGGTGGGCAAATGGGCGCACAGCTCCAATCGCAGGCGCACCCACTGCTCACACAAGTGGGGATGTGCACCTGCGTGCTCTTTTGGCACTTCCACGTCCCAGTTTTGAACGGCTCAAAGCCTTAGTAGTGGGCTGCAACTCAGGGGTTGGGAACTCCAGTGTGACAGGAATTACTTAGATTCATGGATGCGGAAAACAGCTGTTTTTGCCATTTGTGACGAAGATCGTCTGGCTTTAGCTTTTATGATGAATCTTGTATGGAGGCAGGTTGTTTCCAGTGTCCGTCTGTTTAATACGTTGCCCAGCTCACGAGAAGTTACGCTGGGCAGCATACAGACAAAAATGTAAAACAATTAGCACGTCAAAAAAAACCCATCAGAAATGCAAAAAGTGCAAAATGCCTAAGATCAGGCAGAGACCCTTTATGACAGAGGTCCCCAAACTTGGCAACTTTAAGACTTGTGGCCTTCAACTCCCAGAATTCCTCAGCCAGAAAATAAGTAGGGACACTTAACTCCCTGGGATGTGTGTGTGTGTGTGAATTTCCACAAGGCGGGCACCACAAGAGAGACTGCTCCCTTGCCTGGTGTCTTTCCCTGACAAGCTGCATTCCTCGTGCTGCATCTGATGGGACAAGCAGATGTAAGCAGACCCTAAAATAACCCAGCCCTTTGCTAATGAACCTGCAACTGGAGAAGCCTGAAGAACACCATTGGCTACAGGTGACATTCACTCCCTTCTTGCAGAGGAATAACTGGCAGGCCACCTGAATGTGTTCTCCTGTAAGTTTGAGAAGAGCGCATGGCCTTCTGCTATCCACCCCATCTCAGATATACCAACTGTAGCTAATTTCCCTACCCCGATCTCCATCCCTCTGGGCCCCCCTCCTCTGGTGATCTTCGCAAAAGATGTGTGAGGTGTATTTCATAGACTAAACAGAGGTCTTCAAACTTGGCAATTTTAAGACTTGTGGACTTCAACTCGTTTTAATCGTTCTTTTTTGACAAAGTGGCTCTCTGGAAATTAAGAGAGATGGAATTTGATGCCCCCAACCTGGTCTGCGGACCATTAGGCATTCTCAATCTTTTCTTAAAGGGCAGAACCAGAGAAGAGAGAACAAGGGGGGGGGAGGGGCACAGGGAGGGTCTGCAATCCTTCAAGATGCCCCCTTCTTTCCAGGAAACCTCTGAATATTTTTGGATTTGTGTTACAAACCTCAACTGACAGCATTTTTTCCCCTCGTGATGACTTCTGATGTCAAAATGGACTTAATAGGAGACACTCATCAAAGAGACTCAGAAGTGCTCAAATAAGGAGACTGCTGTGGATCTCTGGACCGGAAGTCTGGAGGTAGTTTGAAGCCTTTTTACTGAGGATGAAAAATCTAACTGTCCAGGGCCTCAGGATGCTCGAGTCCCTCTGTACACAGACCAAGAGAATTTACAGTCCAAATAAGGAAGGACAGAGAAATGTGAGGATTAATTCTGGTTTATTTCTGTGCAGGTAAGGCTGGGTCTTCACAAGACAACATGGCAAAGGTTTAATCACCACCTACAGGCTGCTCCCATCCACAGCAGGACTAGGCACGGGGACGGACACAGGAGGGATGCGGCGCTCTACACATCACAGTTGCCATGAAACAGTCACTGGGGTCAGGTTTTTCCCCAGGATTCCTTTGCGAACACTGCTTCCGACACAACAAAGCTAACCATTAGGAACAATGAGGCCAGAACTGTTGAGAGGTCTGGCCTGGGAAGTGGCTAACAAAGCAGCAGCTACAACGGTGATCTGGGCATCTGCCAGGCAGCCTGTTGCGGTCAGGCTCGGTTCTTCTTGATGAAGGCGATCAACCCGTTAGTGGAGGCATCGTGGGAGGTGACTGGTGCATCCGATGCCAGTTCAGGCTCAATTTTCTTGGCCAGTTGTTTTCCAAGCTCCACACTTAAGAAAGGAAGAGAGGGGAAATTCAGGCTCCAGAGTGAAAGCTTTAAAACACATTCCTATGTGCGCCACATTCCTATTCTCACCATCCCCAATTGTTTCAAAATCCTCTTGTAATATAGCTGAGCACAACTGGGCTGAAACACGGCCTGATGTCAAAACCACACTGAAACATGTTTGTTGTGGGAATCCAACCACAATTTATGGCTTAGCACACTGTCACAAATGTCTACAGCACAAAAACCAAGTCCATGACTACGCAAACGTTAAATGGTAAAAAGTTACCCAACTAACTTCTGAAATGTTGAGGAAAGATTTGAATCCAATCCAATTGACTGGGTCATTCAATAGGCTAAACTGAGAGAAAATGTACCAAAAACAGGTTTTGTGGCCATGATGTGTGTGTTTTCAATAAGTAAAAAGGCCCTGTGAAATGGGCCCCGATTAAATTCTTTTTCTCCAAACAAGGCAGCTTAAATTCATTCTGCCTTGTACGGAACGCAGTGCGTTAATTGATTTTATAACTGCTCGTTGTCCAGAATCACTTGAGATGGGCAGACAAATTGAACTAAGTAAGGAGATTTTAACTCCCAGGAAAGCAACGGATACACTCTTAGTGAGTGGAAACAAACTAGGAATTTGTATATGGTAGGACACTTACCCCCACTGGTCATAGCTATTAATATCCCACACAATTCCTTGAACAAAGATCTTGTGTTCATACATTGCTGAAAAAAAAGATTTTCAATGAGAGCAGTATTAATAATGTCTTTTGAGACAATATATTTAAGTCAAGAAACAAAAATAGGGAAGAGGAAAAACTTACCAATTAAGGCTCCAAGAATGAATGGAGTAAGTTTAGTAAAGACAATGGAATTGGTTGGGCGGTTTCCTTCAAAGACCTTTCAAGAAAGAGAGGTTACGTTTCAATTTTCAGACACATCTGCTAGTGATAAAACATATACACGGAGTTCCCTGTTCCATTCCCAAAACACCAGAAACTGCCGATTTTTCATATCCTGAAGTCAGGAAAGTTTAGGATTAGCTTCATCCCCAAGGTTATCACCATCTCGTACGAGCAGCTCGTAGCCGCAACCTCTTCGGAGCAGATACCCACAACTCCTCGTGTCCCTCTAAAGCAAGCTCCAAGCGTGACACAGCTCGCAAATCTCAGGCTCCACCTGGATTAAAGGGCTCATCCTCTGAACAGACTGAAGGCTCCTAATTAGCAGCAGCAGCAGCTAAATCAACCTAGGGGATCTAGGGCACCAGTCTTGATCCCTCCCCCCCCTTTGAGACCATCCCATCCATCGTTCATTGATCAAATCAGTGAGCCGAAAGGAAGGGATGGTAAGTGGATTCCCCCTGGACTCGAAGTACCTTATGTGGAAGCAGCTTCTCCAGAGTCTCTCCGCTCAGTCCAGCCGCCTGTAACTCCTTGCGGGCCTCCTCTGTCGTCTTCCCTTTCATTAACGCCTCTGTTTGAGCAAGAAAGTTGGCCAGAAGAATCTAGCAGGAAAAAGGCAGAGGTCAGAATGGCAAGTTGGGGACCTGCACTACCGAGCAGCGGGCTGGGATGAACAACTCCTCTTCTGCAGCTATGAGGTCCGTAGGATCACCACCCAAAGACCGTGGAGGGGAAAAGACGCCCGGCAGGCATTCCAGGATGACAAAGCAGGTGCCAAAAGGCCTAAATCTACCCTGACCACGCCCAGCCTAAGGAAATTAGGAAAGCGTTGAATGTACATGCAACTTCCTACACTGAGCTGTCTTATACTTTTCCCTGAAAAAAAACGGAGAAATGGACTCACTAGAAAGGATGGAGATATTTAAACATGGCAGAAGTAGAGAGATACGTGTCTTTGCTTTTGTTATGCCCCTCTTTTTGGTGTGACTGAGGAAAATTCTTCTCCAGGGGCAAAGCCACATTTTCCCGTGGCTTGAGTTTCTCAGCTTTGCTAATTAAAGAAACCTCTTTCTCTGGCTAAAATTCTAGAATGCCAGAAGAGATGGAGGGGACCCGATCCAAGTTGAGGTGACTTCATGAACTCTGTTGGGTCACAACGGGGTCTTTATTGTTCCGTGGAAAATCCACATCCCGCCTTGTGTTTTGTCCTCCCAGCAGGCAGACTCTCTTCGAAGTCTGCAACTTGAAATGGGTCCACAAATAAGTCACCCGTTCGCTTTCTCAACTTTTGCATCATTTCCTGGGGAAATAATCATGACTAAAATAGAGAAATTACTGCACTAGGTTCTTGTGGCCGTAGAATGTACACCTTAGAAGGGCAGCAACATTACATATTATGATTTCTCAAAACAACCGAAGGAAACACAGGGTCAACATAATATTTTGAGAATGGGGGAAGTTATCCCTGTATAAAAGAAACAGACTCATCAATTGTCCCTTTGAAACTATCTGGGGCAGGAAGGTTGCTCGTATAAAGCAAGATGGACACTGGACAAAGATTAGGGCAAGAAGGCTAGGAAGGGAAAGGGAAAGTGGGCTTACCGTGTGATGTAGGCCATTTCTGATTGGATGCTGGGTCTGGGCTGGAATCAGAAAGTCACAAGGGATCATGCGAGTACCTGCAAAAAGAGGGAAAAGTCATTTTATAATGGCAGGGATATGGAACTACTGCTGGGGGGGAAACAGGTCATCTTATCCCATCTCTGGTCAAGATCATCCTGTCTGCTGGTGAGGCCAGCTGGATCCCAACAAGATCTGGAGGACCAGAGTCTGATCCCACCATGATTGCTGTACAGAGAACATCAGAGACCCACAGGGGTCTCCAACCTTGGCAACTTTAAGACTTGTGGTCTTCAACTCGCAGAATTCCGCAGCCAGCTGGGAGTTGGAAGTCCACAAGTCTTAAAGTTGCCAAGGTTGTAGATTGCTGCACAACTAGATTGGCATTCAAGAACTTTGTGGACAAGTTTTGTGCAGTTAAACCTGAAGTCTTTCTCTCTTAAACACGAACCTATATTCACCCAATGCTCCCACAAACTAACTTGATCAAAGGTACAGACATCTGACCCTGAAGAACTCACATCCAAGTGGGTAGCTTTTCTACAGCAGCTCCAGACAGACTGGCGTCCAACCTTCTTTGATTGGCTAAGATGGCTAAAAAACCCCACCCCCTTCTCTATACCTTGATGAATCAGCTGATAGAAGGCATGCTGCCCATTGGTTCCAGGTTCGCCCCACACGATTGGTCCAGTATTATAGTTCACACGGGTGCCCTTCCTTGTGATGTACTTCCCATTTGACTCCATATCCCCCTAATCAAGAACACAGAAGACCGTCAGACTCACTTAGGCCCTGGGAGAGGACAGGAAAGGTCGGGGAAGGCCAAATTCTGGCCAGAGATGGTGCAAGGCCCCTGGAAGCATGTAAGGGAGTGTCAGGTATTGCCTAGCAACACATGCACCCCATCAGTGCATGCAGCAGATGAGACTGCCACTGCCCCCCCCCCAAGGTAGCCCAGGACCGCCCTCAAAGCAGCATGGCTCTCAAACATACACACACACACACACACACACACACACACACACACACACACGAGAACCCCTTCTCCTAGACAACACAAAAGAGCCACCTCACCTGCTGAAAGTAAGCAGCAAAGCGGTGCATGTACTGGTCATAGGGCAGCAGCGCATGGGTTTCTGTGCCGTAACAGTTGATGTACCAGACCCCCAACATCGCCAGCAGCACGGGGACGTTCTTCTCCAGGGGAGCCGAGCGGAAGTGATTGTCCTTTTAGGCGTGTAGCATAAAAACAAAACTGGATTAATAGGGCAGGCTGGACCCCTAGAAGACCCAGTACAAAACTCTAGGGCTTCCCAGTTCAGATCACTTGCTAGGAAGAACATTTTATTTTGGTTTTTGGAAGCGAAGGCTATTTTCACGAGAGGAAATTCTAACCCAGCTCAGAATCTTGTCCTCCAAGGGCAGGGCACCAGGGGCAGCAATTGGCCACTCAACTTTGGGTATGTAACTCAAGAGCCGCCGTCCCCCATTTCCCCCAACCCAGATCAGCTGCTGAGAAGAGTCAGGGACTTACCATCCAATGGGCTCCAGCAAGCAGCTTCTCGAAATTGTCAAAACCTAAATAAAATGGTTGTATTATTATTAATGTATTATTTCAAGAACGCAGGCTTTAAAGTCCAAAGCCTAATCCCATCTGCTGCTGCTGCTGCTGCCCAAACAGCTCTCAAGGTTTTGGAGTAAATAGACATGTGGCTAAAAGACCCCCCCTCTGCCTGATAAGACGCTTGGCCGACTCCCCCCGGAGCATCTGCCCAACCAGGCAGGAACCTTGCATGGGAATCACAGCAGCTTTGAATCTCTGGAATGTGCAAATTACCATATTTTGTTATTTTTTTTCTAGCTATTTCTCCTCAATTGGTGCCTCACCTCTTATTGAAATATCAAAGAACCAGATTTTTCTGTTTCACAAGCAAGTTGTGGGCCAGATGTCTGTCTGTTTCGATCCGAAAGTCCCACAGGATCTTGACTTGCTCATTTTCAAGAACTTTATAAATTTGGTGTTCCCAGTAATTTTTGCTGCATTCGAATCCAAACTTCTGGCAAAGCTCCCAATTTATGAAACTCAAGGTATTGTCTCATATAGGGGACTATTACTATTGTGGTTAATCTCCAGTTGGATTCAAAGTCTGGGACTGGTAAAAATTTAACAGTCCAAGTCTTATCCAAGCACCTGAGAGCTCTTTTAAGGGAGCACCTGATATAGGCATTCCAAGGCAGGTGGTTTTTTTGCACTCAGAATATCCAGGTGTAATAAATTCAAAATCTCCATGTATCTAGGCAGCTATTGGGGTATTGCTCCAAGGGCTCCTATGGCTACTGGTACCGTTCTTTTTTTCCTCCTCCCCCTCCCCCTCCTCATCATTATGCTGCTTTGCATGTGCATTGAGAGCTTCTATACAGCCGACAAATCCCTTGTGTTTCTAAACACACTTGGCCAAATAAACTATTCAGTTAAGCACAGAAGCCCCAAAGATTACTAGAATACTAGAACCTTCTAAGATGTTTTCAAAGCATTTCTTTCCTCAAGATATACTGTTTTAAGAAAGATCCAGTCGGTTATTAAGCTAAACTAACTTGAATTGCCCTCCATGGACCACGCAGTTCACAGGGAAGCAGATACTTACCAATATGCAGAGCAATGGAGAGGCCAATGGCCGACCACAGCGAGTAGCGTCCACCAACCCACTGCAAAGGAAAAAGGCGGAACGAGAAACAGAGGTTACGTTTCTCGATGGCATAGGAATGAACATGGAAGCTTGGTGTGTGTGTGTGTGTGTGTGTGTGTGTGTGTGTGTGTGTGTGGACTTGGGGGCAGGGTGGACAAAGTCTAGAAGAGCCCTTCTCATCGGGCATGAAGAAGCATCCTGTGGCCACGCAAGGAGACCCAGCTCTGCCCGCCATCTCGTGATGGGTAATCCTGCCAAGGGCTCGCCCAAATGACGAATGGCCGGATGGGGAAGGGCAGGTGCTTCGCTGTTGACCTTTGGGAGGACTTCCCTCCACCACTGATCCGCCGCAGCACCCAGTTAGTCCACTCCCTGCTTCTGAATCCCCAGTGACCAGGGGGAGGGGGGCGGGAGGGGGGCATTTTGAGCGCTCAAGCCCAGCCACGTTCTGTACCTGAGAGAGTAAAGTCAGGTGGGATACTTGATATGAAACTAGGATTAAGAAGCAGGAAAATGAATATTGCAACTGACAAATACTTCCTGCCTTCCTCCAAAACTTCTCTTACCACCTCACAGAACTTTTCAAACCAATTTGAAACACAAATCAGTCGTGTCGTGTCCCCCCCCCGCCCCCCCCAACTGGATCCCGCCATCCTCTGGCAGCCCCGCTCAAAGAACCCGGTCTGAGATTTTTGCCAGCCTCCCCTCCTGGGCTGTGGCCTCCGTTGCAGGAGCAGCAGTGGATGAGGGGCGGGTGGGATTTGCAGTGGCAGCAGCGGCCGCAGTTGTAGAAGCATGGAGCCTCCCGCTCCTCAGCTGTCCTACCAGGGGCTCCTCCGTGGCCGGCCAGGGGGTTCCTGCCCCCGTTTTGGCTTAAAGAGCTGCCAGGTAAAAAGAGCTTTAATGGCTTTCAGGCCAATCCAAAGATGCTATTATAAGCCATGACATTTGCCTGTGAAAGCTTGTCACTTGGGCCACTAAAGGTCACCTTTTGTGGGAGACCTCTCGGCCGTGAATTTCCCAAGGGATTGGAGCAACATGGCTTTGGCAATCAAGTTTGGGAAGGCCGGCGGTAAGCGGCAGAAGCACAATCCTAATTCTAGGGCTACTCATCTTAAGTCTTGACTGGCTCACGTGCAAAGCCCTAGGAAGGTTGCTCTGAGGAACCCGCCTTTTCTGACACCAGCCTTTCAACCGAACCCTGGCATTTTGGGACCTGTGTTTAACACCAGGGGGCGGCTGCAGGCCCTTAGAGGGGGCAAAACATACTCCGCAAAAGGATGCTGGGGGTGAGAGGGAAACGCCGTCCAAGTAACAAAGGTGGATCCTACGCAGCTTTTACTTACGTCCCAGAACTCGAACATGTTTGCGGTGTCAATTCCGAAGTCTTTGACTTTAGGCTGAAATAGCAAGAGAGGAAAGAGGAGGCACAGGTGGAGGTTTGTAAGGCCGCCTATTTCTCATCCTCTCCCCTCCCCCAGGAGAGGCATTTGCAGGTCGAGGCTCCCAGCAATCTTGGGGCCTTTTCAGTCCAGCCTCCCTCCCACTTTAATCTGATCTAGGATTGTCTTGTGAATGAAACGCTGCCTTGAAAGTAGAGATTTTAAAAACCTAATGTATACTCACCCCATTGGTAGAGAGGGCAGCAAAGTGCTTGGCCACAGCAGAAGGCTTTAAATAAACAAAGCAGACCCATTAGAGCAACATTACAAGTCTTTAAACATTAAATTTTATGCGAATTTTTTTAAAAAAAAGGTCCATTGTTTTGGCAACCCGGAAGGCTGCCAACTCATTGCTGTAAAGTGTGTGTGTGTGTGTGCGTGTGTGTCTTTAGGCCGTCCTTGGGGAACATCAGGGACACCCCAATCCTGCTCCTGTTCTGAGTGCAACCTGGAAGGTGCTTCCTTCAGCTGGACAGCATCCCTTCCGGATCCCTCTGGGGCCACTCTCGGCTCTAGCCAGGAACTCTCCTTCATGGGCCCTCACTGGATTCTCTGCGCTTAAAAAACAGTCTTTTGCTCAAGATCCTCTCAGCCAACCAGCACTGGCGAAGAGCCCGACAGGATCAGGAGAGTGGAGGACAGACGGAACAACTTAAGGAAGCCTATTCATAGACCATCTCTGAAAAGGCCACTCTGCCTCTGGGCCCAGGCCAAGAAAAAGCATCCAAGTCGCCCAAGCGGTCTCATGTTCTCTTGAAGCGTAACAGGCCCCCTCAATGCTGCAAGGCATTTGAAAACGGGCTCATGTTATCGTGTGTGGTGGACCCGAGGTAAAGCTAAAAAATGTTGGGCAAAAACACACAGATGGAGAGGAAAGATAATTGGGAAACATGTAGATTTTGGAGAAGAAAAGTATTTAATATTACACGTCTTAACAGCAGTGAGAAGTATTTTCACACAACATTGGAAAAAATGGAAGAAATACTGCAAGACGAGGAGATAACTAAGAAGATGGTGCGAAATGGATAAACTTACACTGAAAATCAAATAGAAAGAAGACACAGACTATGATCAAAACTTATTGCACCAATGGTTGGGGAAAAGGGGTGGAGAGTAAGAAGGGAATTTGTATTGTTAAGCAATTTAAATTCCCAGGCAAACTGTTTGTTAAGCACTAAGAAGTATAAATTAATACAATTTATTTCAAAAAATGCTTCAAGGCATTTATTAGAAGAGCTTGGGTGAAACCGGGTAGGCAGAAGCCCCCTAAGGAAAATCCCCTTCTTTGCCTAGTTTGATCTCACTGGGACGCAGAGGGGATCCATCTTAAAGCGGAGCCCTCGTCCATGGTGCAGAAACAGCTTCAGCAACCAGAGTTAAAGGTGGGCAAGGGAGGAAATGGATGCCCCTCCCCCTTCTGCACCTGCACTCAAAAGTTAAATCAGGAACTGTGGCTTGAGAAGCAAAGGGGGAGGGGCAGGTTGATCCGACTTTGAATGTAGACATTCGGATGGGATCTCAAAGCACCAACAAAAATTCAAACATTGTGCTTCTAAAGATAGACTTCTCCAAAGATTAAAAAATAAAGACCTCTACATACCCCCCGCCCCGCTTTTAAAGTAAAACCTGTTTGCATGGCACCAGGCAAAAGTTGTGCGGTGGTGGGTCCTATCTTGTTCCCTATCTTTAAACCATTCAAAGACAAAGCGAGGCAAATTATGGGATGTTTCCAGAATACCCAGAAACAGTCAGTGGAGATCCCAACTTCTCACAGGCTGCAGAGCAACCAACCATCTTCCGAGGGGGGCATACACGCCCCCCCCTCTCTCTGGAAGGACAGACAGCTCTAATCCTCCCAGCATTTGGAAGAAAGTTAAAGCCATCCTTTGGCTCTTAGCTGTCCTTGGCGCCTTGTTTTGTTGTGTCATTTTTCTCATTTATATATTTTATCAGTTACCCATCCAGAGGACTGAGGTGGGATATATTTGGTAGGGGGGAGGGGGGAAGCAAAGCTGCCCAGAGTCACTTTAGATAGCTAGATGGGTAGCACATAAATTATAAAATAAAGCAATAAAATAAAATAAACCTTTACTTACATCTTTAGCAGCTTGAAGGAACCATTCTTTGGCAGTTTCAGCATTTGTGATGGTTTCTTGAGTGGTAAAAGTCTAGGAACCAAGAGAGAAGAAAGAGTGAAATACCTGGTCAGGTCAACTGGTGCAGGGGTCTCCAACCTTGGCCCCTTTAAGCCTTGCTGGCTGAGGAATTCTGGGAGTTGAAGTCCACAAGTCTTAAAAGTTGCCAGGGTTGGAGACCCCTGATCTACTGACTCAGTGCCTGGTGCAGCAAAGCCAGGGAGGAGGTTCCTTCAAATGGCCCCTCAGGCTTCTTGTGACAAAACCAGCTGTGCAGCAGCTGCAGAGATCAACGTTTAAAATCTTGGTATCCTGACTGGTTGCAGAGGGAAAATGGAGAACTGCTTAGTTTTTAATCAGGTCAGTGGTAACAGGGGATGCATCTTTGTGAACAGGCCAAGTAAGTTTCTCTTTAAGCACTTCATTATCGAGGCCTATAAAGATGATAACCCCGTCATGTCCCAGTTGGGACTCCGAGGGAGAGGAGGAATACCTGACAGGGAGTGGGAGTGCTGCTCTGGAGGTTATGGAGGAAACTGGGGAAGGGCACAGGCCGGCTGGGCATTCAGAGGAAGACCCAGGCCCACCCCCTCTTCATCCTAGGGCATGCAGGGAGGGGTGAATCAGAGAGAAACATGAATGGCGTGGTCTACGGGGGGAGGAAGGGGCCTTGATCCCCTTCATGGGCTGCAGCTGGGAGGACTGCTTAAAAGGACAGACTGCGCATGGCCCAGTGTTGGAAGCAAAGCATGAAAATATTTCTGGTCTGTCTGTTCTTATCTGAGTTCTGGCATCCTTCCCAGGGTGTGTATTTCGATATCTGTGGACATCTTCAAGCACTTATCCTGCCTTTTCTCCTTAATTGCTTCAGTGTGGTTTGTGTTATTTTTTTCTATTTATAATTTATATGTATCTGGAGTTTGAACAGAAGTTCTTCCTTTTTGCAATTGTTTGTGGGGGAGTTTTTTCTCCAGTCAATGATAATTGGATCCTTGAAGCCAAGTTGAAGGAATGAAAGGGACTTCACCTCTTTTTGTGACTTTGTTGTTTTTTTATCCCGCCCTGGGTCATCACACCCAGGTTCTACAGAAAACAAAAGCTAAATTCTGGGCTCTGCATAAACCATAACACTAGTTGAAAAGATGGTTGCATTTTTGGTATTTCACCTAGGTTCTGTCTGTCACAGAAATGACAAAAACAACAGAACTTCAAACCACTACAAATCAATGGCATTCCAAATCTTTAGCGATTCTGCTTCAACCTGGTTAAACAACATTTTGCACATTTTTAGTTCTTTTGACTGAATTCAACACTTTAACTGTATTAATTGCAAACATACTTGCTTATTACTCAGAGAAGGAGACAATCCATTTGGAACACTTCATGCAATTGGGGTAAAAGCCACCAGAGCCCCAAGACATATTCGTGGAGAAATGTCTTTTCTCTTTCTCTAACAGCTGATTTTAAAACTTTGAATTATTGGTGATTGCCTTTTCTCCCCTCTGTGCTATATTTAAGCATGCAACTTGGCTATTGTTTATGCAATCTGACTTGCTCATTAGCCAATCCGATGGCCGACATCCTCTCCTTGTTTAGCAACTGCAATTTCCTAAGATCAAGTTTTCTTCTGTGTTACTCACTCTGCCATGTGGTTTAATGCAGAAAATTGGTTGTAAGTACAATGCACTTATCAGATTTTTTTTAAAATTACTGTTGAACTTGTGAATGGTCACCAAATGAAGTAGCCACTAAATAAGAAATGACTGTACTTTGACAGAATTATGCAGCTCATTAGGAACCAATCTTCTCCACGGGATCTGCTTATCCAACCATTCATATGTAATCTAGAGGGCCAACATCACCTCCTCTCTCAATAGTTTCATTTTTTTTAAAAAGCAAACTTTAATAATGCCATTCATACCTTTACATATCGATCTAGTTTTTTAACAACGGCAAGAGAGTTTTCCCAATGAAAATGTATCTGGCCCATGGCTCCACGGGCCAAATATTTTAACCCCAGGAGCCATGGTGGTGCAGTGGTTAGAATGCAGTAGTACAGATGGATTCGGCCCACCGCCAGGAGTTTGATCCTGACCGGCTCAAGGTTGAACCAGCTTTCTATCCTTCCAAGGTTGGGAAAATGAGAACTCAGACTGTTGGGGGCAATATGCTGACCCTGTAAACCCCTCAGAGAGTGCTGGAAAACTCTTAAGTGCTATTGTTATTGAATCCAAATTAACACAAATGAAGTTTTCTTCCTATATCAGCCCCCAAAACCTAATTATTTACAAGAAGGGCTCACAAGGAATGTAGCAGTACGCAAATTACATTTTGCATCCATCACACTTCACAAAACGCTGGAGTGCCAGTATCCAGTTTTGCTCTCTATCATCTGAACCCAAAGAGAAGCAAAGATAAACGAGGTGCCTCATCCTCATAACCCTCCACAGAGGGACTGGCCCCGGATGGGTGGTCCCAGACAAGACCCCAAAAGATGCCCTTTTAATGACAGCTCCCTCACTGACTGAGCTGGCCACCCTGGAGAATAAAACAGGAAGCAAGCCAGTTGCTCATCCCACCTTAGTCTTCGTACGGACGAAAACATTAATGCTTAGGGCTCACCGACACTTTGAATCTTTTCCACCACATTAATGACCCTGAGCTGTTGCCGCAAAAGGCTCACCTCCCAGGTTGCCAAGAAATGCGGAAAGAATGGCGGGGAAGTCCCCGTCCCCAGAGCAGGACCTACCTTGGAGGCAATGATGAAGAGCACGGTCTCAGGATTCAGCACCGCCAGAGTTTTGGCCATGTGAGTGCCATCGATGTTGGACACAAACCAGACACGAGGGCCTCCCTTGGAATAAGGCTTCAGCGCTTCGGTCACCATGAGGGGCCCCTGGGTGAAGGAGACAAGCCTTGAGCATTGCTACAGCCTGGAACTCCCCAGTCTTGGACAGGCAGGCGCTGCGGAGACTCACTCACCAAGTCGGACCCACCAATGCCAATGTTGACCACGTCCGTGATGGCTTTTCCCGTGTAGCCCTTCCAGTCACCGCTACGGACTTTCTGTGAGAAAGAAGAAGACAGCCCATTCAGAAAGTACGGCTTGCCTCTCGGGCGCAGAGGGGGCCATCGGGTCTTAAACTCTGCTTTAAAAAACGCCGGGCCTTTTGGATGACGAGTGCCTTAACATTCAGATACTGGGGAAGTCCCAGCTCTTCGTTTGACTCAACCTGCAAGGTAGCTTTTACAATTCCATGGTCCTAATTTTACACCAGTTTGATTAGATTAACAGAGTTGAAAGGGACCTTGTAGGTCATCTAGCCAGGCTTAAAGTTGCTAAGGTTGGAGACCCCTGATCTAGCCCAACCCCCCCACCTAAGGAGACCCTACACCATTTCTGACAGGTGGCCGTCCAGTCTCTTCTTGCAAGTCTCAAGTGATGAAGCTCCTACAACTTCTGAAGGCAATCTCTGTTCCACTGTTCTCACTCCAATGTGTGATTTAGCCTGTTTTCTTATTCTGCTTTTTTATGCTAGACGTTTTCCCAGGGGCCTTTCTTTCCCTTCACAACTCAGTGCTCCTTCCCCAGCCCAAACTCTTGCTTTCGACAACGTATTTTGCTATAATTCCACAAAGAACAAGGGTACCTTGCTCTTTATACCCAAACTGTAGATCCACCACACCACATTTTGGATTCAACTGTATTCAACTATATTCACAGCAAGATTTTTACCGTCTCGCATCAAGCTCACAAACCTGCCGTTTAATGAGAGTTACAGGAATACCCAACGGCTATCCGTTTGGGGACTTGTTACAATGATGCTGAACAAAGGGACGAACGATCTGCGTCCAAAGCGACAGCTGTTGCGGCACACCCAACCACGTAACCACAATTCAGGGCTGGCAGCCTGCCCACTTATGACCGGGGGGGGGGGGGGGCTCTTCAATTCCCCTCATCTATGCTGCTTTGGCCCCCCGTGCTCCACGGCCCCCTATGCTGTCCTAACTGACCCCTCCGTCTTCCTGCTCCCGCTGCCGACGGAGCATGCCTTGCTTGGCCCTTTGCTAGGCAGCTGCTGGCTGTCCAAGCCGCCCGGAAGCTGCGTACGGCTTTTTCAAGTCCTGGGTAGCCTTCTCAAAAGATTCGGAAGCCTTCCAAAGGCTCGCAAGGTGGCCAGGGGCTCTTAGAGAACGGTGTGAGTGGCCTTGTGGAGGCGGCCTGGCCTGGCCAGAAGTTGGCTCACAGAGGGGGCCCTGGTGGGCAAGGCCCGTCAGGACCAAGTGAACGGTGACAGCTGAGGGCAGGGCAGGGCAGAGCGGGCATCTGGGCAGGGCTTCGGGGGGGGAGGGGCAGCCACTGGAGTTCTCTGGCTGCGCTGCTGAGCCAAGAGGAGGCAGCTGCGGCCTCTTTCCCTGGCCCTCTTGTGCTCAGGCCACATTGCAGCACCCACCAACCTGTGCGTGGCCAGTGCTGGGCCTCCAGGCCTTACCTGGACTCCGTCTGCCTAACCAGCAATTCTTGCTTAACCAGGGCGGCTGGGATTGTAGGGGTTAAGCAAAGGGGCCACATGACATCTCACTTAACCATTTTACCCAGTGACCGAAATTCCGGTCCCAATTGTGCCCATAAGTCAAGGAGGGCTTATATATGTAATACAGGTGTATGTTATAGCGGTATACTACCAGGTGTACGTCATAGAGATCGTCCTCGGTTAATGACAGGAAATGCTTTATACCTGACAGAAATTCTTCATCTTCTCCAATACTTGGTTTACTTCCGGAACAACATCTTTGCCTTCAACGAGGATTGGAGTATTGGAGCGATTCCGGAGGGCAATGTGGAGCACGGCTCGGTTCTGCACCAGGGAGCAAGGAGAGGAGAGTGAAAGGAAGTTCAGTTCATCCCCACTCCCAGAACTACCCAGAGAGAGACCCCCAGCACAAATGCCCCTTGGCTGGGCATTCACAGAGTAGCGGTTGCTCTAAAAACCAACGTAAGCAAAGACTAATCCCTCTTCCTCTCACCTCCCCATTCCCACAACCCCCTCGGGAAAGACCGGGGGGCCTCCTCCTCCTCCTCCTCAGCCTGGTTCCTCCTCCAGCATCTCTTGATTCTTGACCTGTGACCTCCCCAGAAAGGGCTGCCTGGCTGTTTTCTCTACTTGGTTGATTTACAATATGTTATACTGCCCCAATTACTTGATTTTCAGCAGTTCACAACATATACAATAAACAATCGATTAAAAATGCAAATGTAATGTAGCTAAAAATTGCCCAGAGCAAAGCCTGTCGTGGCTTTCTGGGAGACCAAGCGCTGAGGAAGCAACCACAGACAGGCTGCACAGGATCACTGCCGCCACCGAGGAAGCCCAGGGGATTGGCGTTGTGTCAGGGTCTGGAAATTGTGGCAGCCAAAAGGGCAGGAGGGAATGCCAACTGCTAGACTTGGCTAGATTTTCCCCAGACAATCAGATACGTGCAGCCCCTACTAGCTTGGGGAAATATGGCTGCATGAAGGTTGATAACTTCTCTCTCTCTCGAGTCTTAATAGGAGATTTTAGAAAACTTAGTAAAAAGCATTTTACTAAGATTCTGCTAACATAATTCTCTCATCTTAACGCATAGCCCAAGGCCTGTAAGCGCAGCTTGTCCTTAGCAATCAGCCAGCCATTTTTATTTTCACCAGCCAGCCGTCAATTATCTGAACACAATGGCTAGCAAATCCCATCATCTGCACATCCTGGGCCACAAATCCGGAGGCTCCCCGTTGGAAGCCTGTGTTATTGGAGATTCTTCAGAAACTATTTAAACGTTGGCTTTACTTTTGTGCAGCTGTTACACAACCAAGTAACGGACCTAAGCTAAGTTACAGAAGAGGAATTTCAGTGGATTTCTCTGTCACAACTGAGGAACTTGCTTTGCTCATGTAATTTCTCTAAGATGTATTTTAAGCTACCCAAAGAGCACCAGGTCATTTGGCTTTGCAGAAGCAAAGTGTTTCGTAACAAGCGTGCAAGACATTTCATGTGCATCTTTTCAGGGCTTCTGACTATCAAAACTAAACAATTCTGCTCAGATGACACGGCCAAAACCAGTTGGCAGATTTTATGATAAGTGTTTCGTATATAACTTATAAGCTGCCCAGTCACTTTGTAAGGGAAATGGGTGGCATAGAAATTTAATAAATAAAAACAAAGCAAATAAGAATAAAAATAAGCACCAAGTCCTCATAATGTGTGCGTAACAAACCCTTTTACTCTTAATCTCAAGCCTCCAAAACCAGATCATAAACCTTATTTCATCTGCTGACCATTTGTGGTCTCTGCATCTGGGGGGAAAAATGCCCCCTGGCCCCAGGGAGGTTGTGCTTCTGGACCTGATGCCTTGTCCTCCTGGCACTCCTTCCAAACGGGAGCGGAAGAAAAAGGAGGAAACAGACCACCTGAATCCCATGGGAGGGAGGTCTCCACAACCAGCTTTCAGAGCTCAGAGGATGTGCAAAACGAGGCAGGGGAGGCAAGAGGTGCGGCTTCTGCCTTCTTTCCAGCTCCCCTACCTCCAAGCAGGCACAGCAGGCTGCAGTTTCTCTTAGGTAGCCAAGGGCCACATTCGCCCTGGGCCTGCTGTACACACATGTGCTAAGGGGCTTGGAACAGAGCAGTTGCCAGCAGCCAGGACAGGACATTTTCTCTGCAGCTGCTAGGGATGCATCTGGCCCATTTCCAAACACCTTCTTACTTTCGCCAGCTCTCCCCCTCCCCAAATTTGGCCTATGCTCTTCCGTTTGAGGAGAGTTATCTTCCACTTTTTCACACATTTGTATTTATATCTTGAGCCTTGGATAAAAATACCCAGTGATGCTAGACACCAGTTTCCTCCCTCCCAAGCAGATCGTATTTCACAGATAGCCACCCAGCCCTGGGCCAGTCTGGCCTCTCAAATTATTTTTCTGTACTGCTTACAAGCCCAAAATAGTTCTAATCCAGTTGCTTGCAGCTATTAATCCTTAAAAAGAGTTGAAATTCCCTGATGGGATGGACTGATAAAAGCAATCAAATTATGACACACCCTTCTAGCCTAAAGCCTACTATTTCACAAGCATGAAGAACCTTCAGATTATAGATAAAAACAGCTCATACCTCAGTGAAGTTGATTTTTTCTCCAGTGAACATTTGCTCTCTAGCTTTTTCAACACCTCTTGATTTGGCCTAAAAGTCAAAGAAGCTATTTAATGTAGGAAATAATAGGCTTTCCAAATCCTCCTGTACAAACCAGATAAAGTTGATCCATTTTCCATACATAGCCAATTATCTCTAGGTAGCTGAGCTGACTTTGTTCTGGGAGCTCAAGGGACCCCTATATAGCTATTCTCTTTCTCATTTACTCCTATAACAACATCCCTGACAGAGGGGCTAGGCTGAAAAATTGGCCTAAAGTCACCCCGTGCATTTTCCACAGTGGAATGTGGGCTGGAACCTGGGTATCCCAAGTCCAAGTCCAACCCACCACCATTGCTGGTCATCAGAAGGGTGGTTACATTAATCCCAGAGTCCTTTTCTGCTTCATTATTTTCTTTAAATTAGGACTGGGCATATCACAGACTCCTAGGGCACTGAATTCATCCCTTGCTCATGGCAGAAATCCAACTTCCCTGACAGAGAACCAACCACTCCTTATACATGTCTAGGAAAGGGAAAAGTAAAGTATCTCTTAGGAAAATCAGATCAAACCTCCCCCACCCCCCCCCAAAAAAAAACCTTCTGTGGTCAGGGCAAGTGGGTGAGTGGAGGCCAGGGGTTTATCTAGGGCTTTATAAAGGGGACCAGCTAAAGCCCAATACGACAGAGCCTAGAAACATGTAAATATCACACTCTACCAATTCATTAATGTTTGTATTTGAAGATACAACATGTTAGATTATTTATAAGATGAGCCAGCTTTTGTGAAGATTTTTGTTTTGCTTATGGTTCATTGTAGAAAGCACATGTAACGCAGATCATACATAAATGTGACCAAAAGTTATAAAATATTAATGTAGATGTAGCGGATTAAATTACCAGTTCCACCAGCAACTTCATAACTTCTTCTGTCACAAGATTCTTTGAATAGTCCACCAAGATGTCTCCATGCTCTGTATTTAGAGTCACACTGCAAGAGAGGAAGCAACTCCATTACATAAACCTAACCCTTGCCTTATCTAAGAAAGGAAGATATGTAACGAAGGGAAATCCTAATAATCCTCTAATCCAAATAGGAGCATAAGCAGCAGCAGACAAATGATAGTAAACAAGTACATTTTGCTGTTGTACAGATTATTTTTAAGCACGCCAGATTTTTCAGCGAATATTCACCTATGTCAGTCCATAAGGAAAGAAGAACCAACACTAGGAATTAACAGTTAACTCAACAGTTCCTCCTTCCAAAGGAAGAAATAAAGGTACCCAGCTGAGGTACCTCTAAAACGTCCCTGAAGGAAAACATGAGTAAAGTTGTCATTCCAACTTTCCAAAGGCCAAGGAAGGCTCTGACACTATAGCAGAGCAAACGAAACACGGGAACATTTGAGACATTGAATAGAGAAAACAGCTTTCATGGTCAGCTCAGGAGAATACTACTAGCAAAGGCTACTTGCATGTGCTTTAATGCAGGGGTCTCCAACCTTGGCAACTTTAAGCCCGGTGGACTTCAAGTCCCAGAATTCCCCAGCCAGCAAAGATGGCTGGGGAATTCTGGGAGTTGAAGTCCGCCAGGCTTAAAGTTGCCATGGTTGGAGACCCCTGCTTTAGTGCATCTATTGTCTTGGAAGGGTAGGAGAGATGTGGGGTCCTTGGTGCTCTCTGAGCTTGCTTGTTTTCTTGCAGACTGTTCATTACCCAAAGAAGGTAATATCAGTGCAAACTGCGCTCCTTACTAGCACTGATGTTACCTAGTTCAGGTAATGAAATGTCTGCCAGAAAGCAAGCTCAGGGAGCACCAAGGACCCCTCATTTCAACCCTGAGCTACACATATTCTCTGTTCAAGGAGAGACGTCGTTTTCTATTGCAGGCAAAACAGAGGGGGACCTGAAATCGCAGAAAACAGCGAGGAATGCAAAGGGGTCCCAGAGGTTATTCCTCTTCATCTGCGCATGGTTTCTTCCCATGCTGATTTTCCCATGCCCCCTGCAAGAAACCAAGTGCTCAGTGCAAAACAAGCATGTCCTGTATGCCACAGGCAAACTGAAAAATCAGGGGCAACTTGTCTTTCTTCCCTACTGAAGAACTTTTGCCTTCACTTGAAGAAAGATAAGAAAATGTGCTCCGAGTATCAAACAGGAACCAAATTCTTGTGCCTTTGATACCAAGGTGAGCACCCCAAAGTTACTGTCCTTGCAACACTCGTCATTCTCCTTCCAAGGTCAAATTGGACTTCAAACTGCTCACTCCTATGCAATTGAAAAATTTTGAAACTTAATCGAATATAGACTGGAAACTTTTTTTTGTTAGGGTTTATGGATAAAATAGTGGAAAGATGTCATGGTGTTTAATTGTTACTGGCATAGAAGAAAATAGAAACACGACTTTTATTGGCTCAGCTAGATCCTACAACATCCATAAATGGTTAATAAAGACAACAGAACTGGCAACAATGGGCAAGTGAGAGAAAAATCACTGAAGAAATTCATCTATAATTGGAAGCCCTTCATGGCCTTTTTGCAGGAGATAGATCAAATTTGGACATACAGATCTGTTGATTGTTAAAATCTAAAAAGGGGGAAAGAACTACTGTTTTCCATTCTCCTTTGGGAGGGAAATGGAAATTTTATAATTTAAAAATTAAGAGTCAAATGCAAGCATCTTTTCTGTCCCTGGAAGAAGCTGGAAGGTATTCTTTGTATATTTGAATTTTCTTCTAATACCTTTTTCACACTTCTATCCTTATTCTCTTTACTCTCATAGTTTCTCTTGTTAGTTTTTTACACATATATTTTGTAAAATGTAATAAAATTATTTGAGAAGAAAGTGTAGCTCATTACATTGAAAAGTTACTTGTCTTTGCAATAGATATAAAAAAGTGAGGAAAGTAAAGAAAAATACTGAGGAAAAGATGTTCTTTATTGTATCCAAAATTCTAATGCATTTCCAAGGAGTCATCTTTCATCAGGAAATCAAATGAATTAAAGAGCTTATAAAAATGGATACTCATTTCCTCCTAATTTTATTTTGTGGCTATTTCCATAAATGTATCAGATCGGTCAAAAATGAACTCTGATGACTGGACCAAAGAGGGGGCATTTTAGAAAATGCTTTATTTATACCTCACCAAGACACAGTACTTCTTACTCAAGGAGGCAAAATATTCAGTTAAACCATAAATATATATATTTCAAACAAGACATGAGAACACGAGAATCCAGATTTTCTGGATGAGTGGATATTTTCTGTGGGCATGTCCCTTCAGGTCATGTTTCTGGCACAAGGGTTTTGAAAGCAGTTTGCCCTTGCCTGCTTCTTCTGGCAGTTTTCAAGGTCACCCGGGTGGCTTTGTGCCAAAAGAACCAGGATTCTAGGTTTGCAGCCTGGTGCCTTAACAGGACACAAAACTGACCCTCTGGATAGGTAAGGCAGAAGAAATCTCTACACAGGCAGAAACGAGTTTGAAGAGCTCCTTCCTGGTTCTCTTAAAAATTTGAAAGTCATTTTGCAACTTAGGTAAGATCACCATTGCTGGGAAACTCCTACCAAAAAACCACCAAAATTAGTTCAATAAAAACAAGGTTAACATTTCAAGATCATTTTTTTTCAAGCAGTGATAAAGTCACCTGCTGCAAATTTCATTCCAACTTGACCAAACAGGAGAGCAAAAATATTGATTGCTTATTGTACCCTGTGACTATCATTAAGTGTTGCACCTGATGATTCTTGATGAATGTATCTTTTATGTATTGAAAGAGCATTTGTACTAAGAAAAATTCCTTGTGTCTCCAATCTCACTTGGCCAATAAAGAATTCTATTCTATTCTATATTATTTTGGGTGTTATTTTGCTTATCTTGAGAGTCTCTATTATCAAAGCTCGGAACTGCTTGGAGACAAGGACGGAATTCAGCAGGTTTCTGCATAGCAACGGACCAAGGATGTTTTCACACCAGTTGAAACAGGCAAACACAGTCCCTGTTCCTAGCTTGGCCCGATCCTTTGAAACGGGCTGGATTTGTGCAATGCAACGAAGACCGTCAGGATGGACGTGAATCGAGTTGCAACAGTGCAGCTACACCCCGGATTTAAATAACCCTTTATTTATCCTGGGTTTAGGCGCCGGGCCATTCCAACTACAGCTTCAGGCTGGGCAGATCAGGCCTTGGTTTCTGCGCCTTAAACGTGCGGAAAGCAAACCTCTGCCCCCCTGCCGCCCCCGCCCCCCCCCCCGCCCCGTTAGCACCCGCTGATTCACAAGCAGGAGGAAGTGCCCGAGCAGAAAAAGGCAGACCCGGAAAGGGCGCCCTTCTCGGGGCTCTTAGAGGAAGGCACGAGCGGCGACTCTGTCCCGCTACGAAGCAGAGCCCGCCCGGTCGCTTCTCACGCCTAAATAGGCCCCTTTCAGGGAAAAGCCCCCCCCGCCGCCCGACATCCCAAGCCGCCGCCTGCCCTTCCAAGGCCTGGGAGCTGCAGAGCGTGGGCGAGCGGGCGGGTTGGCCCTCCGCGCCCCGGACCTCTAGGCCCGGGCTCGCCAACCTTGGCGGACTTCCACTCCCAGAATTCCCCAGCCAGCGGGAGAGGAAGCCCACCAGGGCGCTCTATGCCTGCTCTATCCCCGGGCGAGGCCGGCCGGTCAGCCTGAGGGAAGAAGAGGGGGCTGCGAGGCTCCCGGCTGAGGGCGCCGGTTTACCTGAACTTGTGGAAGCGCTCGGGGTCGGCCTCGAAGAGCTTCCGCAGCACCAGCTGCCCGGCGTGGGCCCGCTGCCATTCGGCCAGCCTCTGGAAGCAGGGATCGGCGGAGAGCGCCATGCTGCCTCGGGGAACGGAACGGGGGGGGGGGGCGCGAAAGGGCGCGCGGGCGCTTTTGGTCGAGGCAGAGAGCTCCACCCCCTCCCTCGCCCCGCCCCTCGCCCCGCCTCTCCGGGGGCGGTGCTGCTGTTGCGGCTAATACACGAAGAGGAGGCTACGTGCGGGAGCTTTTGCCGAGACAGGGAACTCCGCCCACTCCCTCGCCCCGCCCCTCGCCCCGCCTCTCCGGGGGCGGTGCTGCTGTTGCGGCTAATACACGAAGAGGAGGCTACGTGCAGGAGCTTTTGCCGAGACAGGGAACTCCACCCACTCCCTCGCCCCGCCCCTCGCCCCGCCTCTCCGGGGGCGGTGCTGCTGTTGCGGCTAATACACGAAGAGGAGGCTGCGCGCAGGGCGCTTTTGCCGAGACAGAGAACTCCGCCCACTCCCTCGCCCCGCCCCTCTTCTCTCCACCGGCGGCGCTGCTGTTGCTGCTGATACACGAAGAGGAGGCGGCGCGCGGGCGCTTTTGGCCGAGGGAATGGGCGGAGCTCCCTGTCTCGCCCCGCCCCTCGCCGCTCCGGGGGCGTTGCTGCTAATACAAGAAAAAGAGGAGGCGGCAACGTGCGGGCGCTTTTGGTAGCTCCGCCCCCTCCTTCGCCCCGCCCCTCCCTGGTCGCTGCCGCTAAAGTACGAGGAGGAGGGGCTGGAGGGAGACGCCCCGCCCTTTCGGACCCCCGCGTTGTTTTCCGTGGTCGCCTCAGGCCTAACCCGGGTCGTCCTTTCATCGCGCCTCGCGTGTCGTGTGAATGCGGTTTACTCGATTAAAGCTTAATAGCTGGGTTGAAGCCGGAGAATTGGATGGAGGAAGGCCTCTGCTATGGTGAAAACCGGCCTTAACCAGACTTTGCTGATATGATAGTGCAGGGGTCCCCAAATTTGGCCCCTTTAAGACGGGTGGACTGCAACTCCCAGAATTCTGGGAGTTGTAGTCCACCCGTCTTAAAGTTGCCAAGTTTGGAGACCTCTGTGATAGTGCAAGGAAGAAAAAAAAACCCAGGTCTAAGCTGGGAATAAAATGGGGGCGGATTACAAAGAAAGTTGGTTTATTGATGAAGCCGGAACCACCAGCAGCCTGAGGTTCTGGGACAGCTGAAATGAGCGGATGGATCTGTAGGAAGTTAGCACCCACCCCTCTCCTAGAAAAATGAAATAGCCTGGGAAATATTAAAAAGGCAGAATATCTCCTCCAAAAAGAGTAGAAACTCAGAAGCAGAAGCTCACCCCCTCCTTTGTTAATTGGGTGGGTCATTAAGGCCTGGGCCAGGATACTTTACATAACAAAGATCTCCAGGTAAAGCTGTAGCAATTGCTCAAAAGCCCTTTCAGTGCATCATCATCCAGCAAGGCTCAACCAAGCCTGGAACTCAGGACAGCCTACAGAGTTGCCCTTGCATGGCCTCATGGGAGTCTGACAACCAATCGGAATACAAGCTCCAATTCAAATCCCAACAAAGGTTATAAAACCCAGGCACTCTCGCCACCTCAGCCTTTTCTTGATCTTCCTTCACCTTGAAGCCCTTCCTTTTCACTATGGAACTCCAGGCCACGTGGTCCTGCTGTCCACCATTAAACCTTCCAAACAGACTCCATGGTTCCAGTGTCTTTTTCCCCACTTGGGACTGAACCCTGAAGGATATTTCTTCCGTCAGATCTTTACAGTTTTCTGCAATGTTGAAGTTTGGGATTTGTGCAATATGGACTTCGTGTTCTGAAAGAGGGTTGGGTAATTCCCACTGTAGCTGATGACTATGCCCTGTGTTAAGATTTTTGGGTGAGGGGCTGCTTGCTCTAATCCTGTCTTGAATGGACTTCTGCTGGCAGTATTTTCTTTGCTTATGAATAGAGCCATCTAGACAGGTAGCTTCCTCTTTCAATAAGCTCATGAACTCTTTAAATGCTGGTATCTAGTTAGCTTCAGGTAACGCCCAGAGACCAAACTCAACAGTGCACATACACATGACAATCCCCAAACACCTCTCCACCCCACCAAAATTCCCCGTGTCCTAAAACACACAAGCATCCACACAACAGACCAAGTAATGCTGTCCAACAGCTCACAGATAATGGTCCTTAAGTTCATTGTTAAGTGCCATTATAGCTCTGGGATAAAAACTGTTCAGAAAACGTGTGGTCAGAGTTTTCTGCCAAATTCACATACATTGGAAACTTTCAAGGTACTTCAGAAGATCTTAAAGGCAATGGGTTTTTAACACAATTAGTCCTCGATTTACAACCAGTTACAATGTCAGCCTTCAAGACTCCTTTCTTCTGCTTATCTTTTCGGCTGCCATAGTAACGGGAGGGTGAATAAAGTTGGGCTTTGTGTGGTGGGGAAGAGTGCCGGGCGCTTTAGAGAATGAACTGTGTAACTTGGGGAAAACTTTGTTTATGCTTGTTTATGCTTATTTGCTGCTTACTGGGCAACTGCAGCTCTTTATCAAACCAGGCCAAGGTCATCTTATACTCATCTTTGATTGGATGGACCACTTGAACTAGAGTGGGTGGGAACGTTGCCATCACTTTGTATATGTGTTTTTCACGCGTAAATTCTCAGGTCTAGAATTCTTTTGATGCTATCACTTGATTTCCAGTAAAAGTTCCTTTACTCTATAACAATGGAGTTTAAGGGTGTCTTTCTTGGATTTTGAATGGAGCACTATCTGACATACTTAATGACCATTTGAAGTCATGACTGACCCCCCCCAAAGCTACTTACGACCCATTTTCAAAGTTACGGCTGCTG
>NW_020770088.1:0-11415 GCF_900518735.1 Pseudonaja textilis
CTCTCTCTCTCTCACACTCACACACACACACACACACACACACACACCCCTTCGTCTAGGGATCGGGTCAGCCAAGAAGTTCGTGCATTTGGATACCTGGTTGATCCCCCCACCCCACCCACCCCGAGATCCCCAAGTAAAAATGAAGGAGGGGCTACATCTTGGACAAAAGGACAGCTCTTTATTCCCCCCCCCCCCTCAGATCCTCCACTTTTGGGGCCATATGGAGGAGGGGGAGTTCATTTCAGTGGATGTGCTTGTTCCCCCTTTTAAAACCTCAGGACCGCAGCCTCATTTTTTTTGTCCTGCCAGGTTGCCCCTCTCCCCCCCCATCCAAATTCCTTTGCTTTTTTTTTTCTTTTCCTTCTTGTGCTGTTCTTGTGTTTGCTGAATTTACAGCACAAGTTTCTCTATGCAATCTCGCCCGTGTTTGGTTTCTGCTTTTTGAACACAAAGGTTGCGCAGAGAGTCTTGGCAACTTAAAAGTGACACCCCCAGGTGGTTTCCTCCTGGTCCAGCCGTTCCGATGCACGCCAGTTAGATTAAAGCGCGTCGAATTTAAGCGTTTCCCCCCCCCCGTGTTGACCCCCACCGAACCAAACCAGAATACATTATACAAACTGGTTATAGGTTTTTCCTGGAAGGGGCTGGCGATAAAATCCATTCTATTTTATTGGACTATCTCGTGAGACTTTTTAAGAGGTCCGTTGGCCTTGGAGGGCCTCCTTTAAGAGCCTGTTTTCAGAACCATGAGACCTAGAAGCCTGAAGCCGAATTGGAACGGAATTCCAGACCTACCGCGTAAAATTGTACCTTAATGCTTGTGGTTCTGCTCACGACTCAGTGTACTTTAGCTTAGTGCCTTACCATGTGTTCACGGCGGTGTGTTGAGGCTGCTTGAGCCACTAGTTAGAATTGACCCTTCCAGGCTGCCACAACACACCGGGGGGGGCCTTGGCTTCTCGACATCCAGGACGGAGCCTGCAAAGGGTTTCCGGGCCTTGAGAACCGTGGTTGCTGTGGGTTTGTAGTCTCTAGAGGCCGTTGCCTTGTTATTAAACACTTTCCTTTCCTTTGAAAGTCGTGATTGTGTCTCCTGTAATTTTTCCTTTATTTATATATATTTTTTGGCGGTTTTAAGTTAGAAAATCGCAGGAGGTTTCTAACGTACAGAACGGACGGGTTTAAAGACCCTGTAAGTAGATTTTTAAAGCCCGCTGAACGTTTCCTCCAATGTCGTAGATGGAGGAAGACATTTGGATTGGAAAATTCAGAAGGACCTTCGGGCTGGACGAGAAGAGTAAAACGTTGCAGCGGTTAGGTAAGTTGGTGAGAATCCCTACTAACGCTTAGAATTCGGCTACTCATTTTGGTGCCACAGAACACACTTGGCCTTCGCACACTTCCCAGGTGCCCCTTTGACACCAGAATTTCCCTTTTAAAAAAAGCAGAGGTACCCCACTTTCCCATAACCGCCCCCCCGCCTCCTCATGCGTAAAGCAGAGAGCTCCGCTGTGCTTTTGTTTAAGGACGTTTACTTTGAATAACATTTCACCACAAAACAGCTACAGGATGAGGTATTCAAGAAGAAAAAACTTTGGTATAAAATGTACAGCTTTCGTTCCAACTTTTTTTGGTCTTTTCGTTTTCTTGTTTACAGGCAAAGGGGAATTTAAAAAAAAAAGACTTTGGTTTTTCTTTGTAAGTTTAGCACGGTTGACAAACGAAGGAGAAACATTCAGTTCATTAATAGATAGTAATGCACTGCTTTGATTTTAAAAACAGGATGAGCACTCAGCTTACACTGGCCAGGGAGTGAAGAGGGAGGGGAATGGATCCACTTTTGAATAACAGGGTAGTTTGGTTGTTTTTTAAATGATCTTTTATTCCAGTGGTTCTCAACCTTCTCTTTGCCACGGCCCCCCTTTAAATACCCTTTGTAGCCCCCACCCCCAAGACTTAAGATTTAATTCATAACATTTCTTCAAGCCTGGGTGGGCTCCCTGTGATGACTTCATAACCCTCTCCCCAGGGTCCACGGACCACAGGTTGAGAACCACTGTTTTATACTGTAGAAAAGTTGGTCTCTCTATCTCTGCCCACCAAGCTGTACATCAAGCACAGGAAGATTTGATTTTAAAGCTGTCAACCTGATCTTAACAGGAAGGGCGGGGGAGATAATGGAACATATTTTTGAGCTGCTATTGAGGTTCTGAATTTGGTAATAATAAACAATTCCTGGTTCTGCTTAATGCTCCCTCCAAGCTGTTTTAAACTGTTTTTAAGAGGTTGAACAAGGTGGAACATGTCCGGGTTGACAGAAAAATGCCCAACCCAAGGAAATGCCTCTTACTGGCGTAAGATCAAAACGTCATCGGGGTTTGGTCTGAGTCCAGCTATTGTAGACTTAATCACAGGAGTCTTTTAACTTTTTTGTGCCTGTGACGTTGCAAAGCTTGGGATCCTGCAGAATGCACGGATTGTGTAACAAGCAAACGAAAAAGGAGCGATAAGGCAGCGGAGTCAGATTTGGGAATCGGATTTGAACGGCACGTACGTACTACATGGCTGTACTCCAAGGGCTGTTTGGTATCCGACGGATTCCTTGCAGAACTAGATTCGTCGGACTTTGGAACTAAATTTATAGAGTTTAGCAAACTCTTTTCTTAAAGCGACTGGTTCGCCTCCGTTGCCACACCTTGTCAAACAGGTGAGAGAGGCTGCCAGGTCTCATCCGCTATGGAGGTCACCAACAAGGATGTGTGTTTGACGCAGGTTAAAAAAAAAAAATCTCCCAAGAGCTTAGCCAGTTGGCATAAAGGTTGGCAAAAACTTGGTTCTTATGCACTCACCCGCCTTCTAAACTCTGAGATTTTAGGAGTAGCCCATTTTTAAAAATACATTTTAAATACCAGGATAAGAAATAACACCTATTTTAAGGCATCCTCTTCCAATCTGAAAGTCGAGGCCACATTGACGAGTGTTAATTTTCCACCCCGTTTGTTCAGACGTAGTTTATGAACCCCAAAATTCATTGCGCTAAAGCAAATGCTAAGCTAAGATTTATATCCATGGTTTATTACACAAGCCTCCCTTGCCTGGTTTGCATAGAGATTAAGTCACCATGGATGTGTTCACACAGTCAAAAAGAAACCACCTCGGGGTTTTATCAACCCAGCCGAAGGGAGGCAAGAGCTGCCTTGTTTTTCCTCCTCCTGTAATATTCTGGTTTCATTGGAATTTGGCTGATATTGGAGTTGTACTGGAGGAAACAGATGATTAAAATATGAGATTGCTCAAGCGAGCAACGCTTCTGTGGTAATCTCACCCTAACAGCTTTGAAAAGCGGGTGGGCTCCAATCAAACGTGTTACTAGCCTTAGCTACTCATTTAGAAAATGTGCTAATTAGAAGCTGACTTTTTACAGCTCCCATTTTTTTTGTAAAAATTTTTTGGCCTGGTCACTTTACCTTTGCACAGTATTTTCTCACGGTGAGTCACCTCCGCTCCTCCTTTGGTAAAACGGCGCAAATGTAACGAACGCGGATTGCTGGTCGGCCCGGTTGTCAGAAGCGAGGAGTGAACCACTATTACAAGGGGAAGAAACAAATCTAGGAAGAACCGGGTTTTTTTGAGACCTGGCCAGAGAGCGTTTTAAAAAAAGGAAACCAGAATATTATTTTTTTAAAAAAAAAAAAAAATCCTTTTTGTTCGTTCGGTGGCTCAGGGTCACGTTCAGAAAGGAACTTTTCTGTCCCAGCAGTTGAGTCCCTAAAGTGCATCGTCTTCGCTTCCACTGGGAACCCGATGGCCAGAGACTGGGGTGGGGGCTGGGGGGAAGCAGCTTGGGAAAAACTGGGGTTCGGGGTCACTTCCTCCCCCCCTTCCCCCCCCCCCCCCGGTGCCCTCTCTGTCCAGAGCAAGCTGAGCGTCCTGATGCAAACCAAGTACTTAGAGAAGCCATGCAGGAAATAAAAAAGAGAGAAAAATTATCTATTACGATACGCACCCAACCCGTCCACGCACGCTCCCGACACCGACGCACTCTCCCCGACACCCGTACCCCCCAACCCCCCCCCCCCCCACCCCCCCACACCCACACATAAGAATTCGTTTGCAAAAAGGAAAAAAAAAACCATCTTTGGTATCTTTTGGTGCAAGAGACAAAGTGAGGTAGAATTTCTTTTTTCTTTTTTTTTTCCGGTAATTTGGAGAACCTTTGGGACAAGGGGAACACCCAAGAAGAGGCATGGGGGGGGGGGGAGGGGGAAGAGGAAGAGGAGGAGGAAGCAGCAGCAGCAGCAGCAGCCAGCGAGGCGGGAGAGGGAGGAAGGGGAGCCGAGGTGGTTCTGGTGCCCTCTGCATAGATGGCCGTGACTTTGACACGGGTCAGGTAAGAGAAAGGCAGGTGTCCAAGGTGCGCAGAGAATACATTTGCGTTTGTCCGGCCCCGATTCACATTTTTCCATCCTCTCCAGGAAGTGGCCTTCCTCCCCCATGCTCCTTAAGCCTGCTTTGCGACGCTCTCTGGACATGTTTGGCCAACCCCTGAATGCCTCCCTCTGACTCTTAGATCCCCCCCCCCAAAAAACCCCCCAACCCTCCCCAAGAGATGCCTTATAAGATTTAAAAATTTGGCTTTCGGCCCAACTGCTAGCAAAATAGTTACGGAAGGGCGTTTACAAACCCAGCCCGTGAGGTTTTGGCTGGTTTGACTGGGATGAAAAGGGGTCTTGCCGGATCCTGGTTATTTTTTCTTCTGGAAAAATTCAGGAGAGACCCTCAAACAGCCCCCCTCTTTCCCCTTGTACCTGTTGCAAGGCAGTCCCCCCCCCCCCAAACTAGCTGGAACAAGGACCAAGCCAAAATGGGGGCGCAGGGGAGATGTTGGGAGCCGGATTATCCTAACGTAGAAGCGAGAAGCGAGTTGCCGTTCGCCCAAAGGTGATGCATCTTTGCTGAAGAGGCTGGATTTTTGGGGCAGTGGGCAGGTTTCCCGCCCCGCCCCACACACAAGGGGCCTAATGTCTCCCCGGGTGTTGGGCCCTTCTGCCCCCCAAAGCTTGGGAAGAAACCAAGCGGAGGAGATCCAACTGGCGGTGGATCCCTCCGGAAATGCTCTCTGCGGCTTCCTTTGGCTCGGTCGTGGTTTCTCTCTCTTTCTCGAGCGGCGCTCAGGGAGGACTGGGGCGGGCCAGGCCGGGGGGGGGGCGAAGGGCGACAGCGAAGGGGGCGAGGGGCCACGAGAGGAAAGGGTGGACAAGGGGAGACCTTTTAGGGCGCGATGGAGAAAGGGACCAGCAGGAAAAAGAGCCAAACTTCAGGGCCCTTTCAGTAAATTTAAAAGAGAAGGGAGGCTGGGGCCCGAACTGCCTTGAAAGAGCTGCCTGGTCTTGTTTTCCAGACCATGAAAAATTTCACCTGCTTTTCCCCCCAACCCACAAATTTAAGTGCAGCTCATGGCGTTTAATTTTCGTTTTTTTCCTGGGTCGGTTGGCTGTCTCCATCCTGAATATTCCAACCCGCCAAAAGGGCCACTTTGCTTCCTGGTCCGGGAGGGGAGCCCTGAAATGAGTGTGTGTCCCCCCCCCTTGAAGATGCTGGAGGAGGGAGGGGGGGGTCAAGGAGGGGCAACCGGGGGAGATTCGGGATGCAAAACGATCCGGATGCAAAACTAGCCGTGCGCAGAGGACATTTGTGCTCATCTCGGATTGCTTGTCTGCCCTGCCGTGGCTTAGAAAATAGACGCCGGAGGAGGAGGAGGAGGAGGAGGAGGAATCCTGGTTTAAAACTGGTTCTGCTTTGTCTAACTGGCTTGAGAGTGGAAGGGGGGGGTCTCTCCGTCCTTAGCTTCATGCATTGAATTGGGAGGGGGGGGCGGAGACGGGGCCGAGCCCACCTGCGTTGGGTGGTGCTCTTATTTTAGACGGGAATGACTTGCTTGGGGGTGTCTGCCCCTTGCTCCGGAGGGTAAGGGGTCTTCCTCCTTCCTCCACGGTGGAAGGTAACCCCCCCACTTTCTGGTCCTTCACCTCCCCCCCCACCTCCCCCCCCTGCTTTGAGCCACTAGATGGCGATGCATCCTCGTTGGGGGACCCACACAGGACAGTTTGTAAAAGGAAACAAAAGGGACCCCAACTTCTTGGAGGCAGCAGCCTTGACCGTCCTTCTCAAGGTCCTTCAGGGAGTCCGGTTGAAGGAGAAGGAGAAGGAGAAGGAGAAGGAGAAGAAGGGGCTCCCCTTCCCCTGGACATCCTCTCCCCCCCCCCCAGGGCTAAAATTACAGGAGGGTGGTGACCCCAGAGCTGGATCCTTTGGCCCGCCCGGCTGAAGTGCTCATCGTCTTCTGTCTTTGGTGCAAAGAGAGGGGGAACGTCCGGCGTCCTCTCGGGAGGGGTGGGGAGAGGGGGGGTGTCACGCTTTGGTGCAAGTGACCGCCGAGGACGGGGTGGAGCCGGCGGAGGGAGACCTCCCGTCCTCCATCCACTTGTCCAAGCTCCTCCGCCGGGCATTCATGAAGAAGTTGCTAACGGTGGAGAGCTCCAGGCCCAGCTGTTGGGCGATGGTGATCTGAAGGTCCTTGGAAGGCCTCTGGTTCTCGTGGAAAATGGCGTGGAGGGTGCGGCGCTGGATGTCCGTGAAGACCAGGCGGTGGCGCTTGGGCACGTGGTTGCGGTCAACTTTGCTTTGGTCTTGCTCTTTTCTTTTGCAGGCTGGAGGGGGGGAGAGAGAGGCGGGCAGGTAGGAAGGACAAGGAAGCCGTTAGTGATGCAGCACCTCAAAAGAATAAATTAATAGGAATTGCCCCCCCCCGGATGGTTGTTCAGCCGGGCAGAGGTTCAGCTCCCACCTGGCGCTCTGTCGCTACTATTCTCACTTGCTCTATCAGCGCCGGCCTTCTGGTAGACTGCCCCTCTCCAGGGAGGTTCTGTGGCACCCAGAGAACCTCTTCTCTCCCAGCCTTTCCCCCCCCGTCTCCTTTCCGCTGCTATCCAAACCGGTTTAAGATCGAGGACAGGCGGGGGGGGCGCCTAGCTCAAAGCCTGAAATTGCAACCTGGTGCAGCCGGAGAGAATATTTCTGCCTTGTTATTGGGGGAGGGTGGGAATAAATTGACTGACCTCCAGTTTAATTTCTGGAGGCAGAAAAGTGGAGTAGCTGGGTGCAAAGCGTGTCCAGCTCTTTGTATAAAAAGAGCCCTTTTGTTTTAAACTTGGGGAGTTTCCCCCTTTAGGCAGGTTTTTAGGACACCCCAGATTTCCTAGGCTGTGGGGTTGTCACTGCTGGCTGGCTGAAGTTTTGACTTTCTGGATGGAAATATCTTGGCTGGTGTGGAAATACCTGAAGACATTGGGGCTTAATCTCCGGCGTTGTGGGCTCTTTGGGGAGACGGAGACACACACAGGAGAGAAAAGGCCGTTCTCTTTCTCTTCCAATCCCTTAGATTTAGGCTCGGGTGGGGGGAAAAAAACACCATATAATTTATGATTTTATAGGCTGGGATGTGGTGAGAACAACCCTTGAGCCAACCTCAGTGCAGGGGCTGGACCAGGCTCTGTGCCCAAGCGCTGTGTGTGTGTGTGTGCATGTGTGCGTGTGTTTGCTTCTCTTCCCTTCCCTTGGAATCAAAAATAAAAGTTTGCTCTTTAGCCCAAGGATGACCTTAAAGAACACAACTGCACCCACTCTCTGCTTTTATGCCTTCCTTTAATGGCAGGGATGGAGGAGGAGGAGGAGGAGGAAGAGGGGAGCTCGGAATTTAATGCTAAATCAATAGCTCTGGTGACTGAAATCTTCTGTCTCCTTTTCTTGCCTCTTTCCAGCCCGCTGGCTCCTCGCCATCTTTTTCCCCAGCAAGATAATCCTTGCGGGCATCTGGGAGGCAGCCCGGCTTACACGGCAGGGCGACCCCGTCCTTCTCAGGACAGCCCCAAATTCGGCTTGGGGAGAAATAACCCCCCTTTTTTTTTTAACCCGTCCCCCACTCTCTCCCTCCCTCCCTCCAGCAATTTCTGCTCGGAGTCTTCTGATGTGCCAGCCAGCCCTCCAATGGATCCCGCCATCTTATCCGGGGAGCCATTTTTAACCCAGTTTGATCAGCCGGCGTGCCGTGCCATGGTGGTGCCTGTTTGATGGGTTGGTTAAAAAAAAAAAAAATCAGAATAGCAGCTTTCCGTTACGAAACGTTTTATTGGATGACTAGTGACTAGTTCTACCTTTTGAGAGCTTATTCAGAAGGAAAAGCAGTTATTTTTTTTCCCCTCCAACTAACAAATATGGCACTTAGTTGGATAAATGGCCTAGACCTTAATCTATAGAACGCTTGTCTGCGGAGATTCTCAGTCGTCCAGACATAATTGTCTCAAAGGTGTTTTTTCTGGACTTTCTGGGTATTTTTTTTTGTTTGAAGACCTTTCGCTTCTCCTCCAAGAAGCTTCTTCAGCTTCTGACTGACTGGTGGAGAATGGATTGATATTCCTTGCAGTCATCTGGTCGTTGGCACTCTCTCTGAGAATCATTGGAGATTTGCCTGTGCCTTCAGAGTCACCTGAATCCTGTCCTCTGGGGACCTCCAAGCGGCCTCAACGGCTCTCGGCGGGAGTCCCAATGACCAGATGACTGCAAGGAATATAAATCCTTTTGTTCGCCACCATTTGGTCAGAACTGAAGAAGCTTCTTGGATGAGAAGCAAAAAGTGTTCATAGAAAAACCAGAAAGTCCATCTGCCTCTTGAAAAAACACCTTTGGGACTCTATACCACACATTTTAAAATGTAACCTATAACTGATATATAATTTCCTGAATCCCCCAAACTCTGCAAAATTGACTGCATATTTCTATTGTACACGTACCATAGTATTTATGTGCACTTTCTGAATAATATTATTACTGTTATCCCTGTGCTCTGGGCCTTATGCTACATAAACAATACATTACATTCCTAGCAAAAATTACTTGAACTCTGCATTTGGAGAGTAACTAAAAATTACAGGTAGCCACTTTTAAAACATCGCCTTCTAGGACGGGATTTGGAAAAAAAACTGCTAACGTGAAATAATTGTGAACTATTAAGGGAAACTAAATTTAAACAGGGATTTTCTCATTTAGTTTTCCCAAAATAATTGCCAAGGAAGGTAACCGGCTCTTCTCTGGATGGTGAAAAGCCTTAATCGTATGAGTTTGCACAACAGGAGCAACCCAATTCAGAGCTTTGGATGGTGTGTGTGAATCCAGGTTGCGCCTGGACCACAATCAAAGTGCTCTCTAAAGCTTCAACCTGCCAAATTCGTGGACCGGCCCCTGCACAAATCTATAATTCTTTTTTCTCATCTGTTGCCAAGCCTCGCAGGTTGACCATTCTTCTTGACGGGAGGGCAGACATCAACATCAAAATCACACACAGCTAGATAAGCCGTAGCTGGAGAATCACCTTTGTGCATTGCAGCATTCAAACAGGAGGTGATTGTTGTTGGGTTGTGGTGTGTGTCCCCCACCCCCCAACCCCCCCTCCGCAAACCTAGATAGTTTTAAAGGACCAGTTTTATAATAGGCATCAATGGGAACGTTTTTGAAAGTTTAAACTTTCCACTCCAAAGATTGAAGGATGTTGAAGTAAATCTGGAAATCTGCATCCAAGGTCAAGGAGGCTGACCTTCTGATTGTGAAATCGTGCATTTCACAATCGCAAACCGGCTTGCGGTCTGGAAGTCTGAATTGGCGGAGGTTCCTTTGCTCCACAATTGCTTTTGAAGCGCTGGGATAAGAAACGGGACTTTTTGGCGTTGGCCCCCTGGATTTTTAGAAATTCTCTCTTCCTGTGAGCTCCCTCTTTTCCTACCTTTTAAACTTCCGGGCTAATGTTGCACTTTTCATGTAGTTATTGCCTTGTGTGTTGTTGTTTTTTAAGCATCCTTGATTGCTAGTGATTATTTTTCATATACATAGCTACCCGCCTATGGCCCCATAGAAATAGATAAATGGCTTTTTCTGTTTTCTTCAAGCGACTTGGGTTACTTTCCCTTGCAAAATTTGGGGTGCGTGGAACCCAAGAGACGTCTAATAAACGGTGGTTTTAATTGCCTTAATGGCGGGCAGGAAACCTCCCCGAGGATAGCCCAACCCTGGAAGGAAGCGGAAAAGGGACAGAAAACGCCGATTTTGACAAATAAGAGCCACAATCTGTCTGCCTTAGGGATTTTTTTTCTCTCCCCAAATTCTGATCTCTGCTCCTGTCTTGTGGCTGTGAAACGTGACAAGATTGTTTTGCTCTTCAGCTCTTCCCAAGCAGACCTCCCCTCACCCCACACACAGACACACACACACACACACACACACTGCCTTTGCTACGCTGCTGTGGCTGCAGGCTGATAGAAAATATTGATCAGATCCCAACTATATGGCTGCAAAGAACAGCCAGTTTCGCATTAACCCTTGCAGGGCGGGATTGATGGCTGGCCGATGCTCAGGAGAAGAGAGAGCGGAGGGCAGAATCTTTCAGGAAAGGGGAGACTCCCCCCCCCTTCAGCTGCAGAAATTGGGGTCCAACTCCCCCCAAATCTCTGGGCTTTGCTCTTTTGAATGCATTATGGGTGTCCTTTCTATCTTGGAGTCATCCGATGGAGTGCATCCCTCAATCGGCCTGGGCACCGATGGAAGAGACAATTGCAGAAAAGATAGAAATCTCAGCTAGCTCGAAAGAGAAAGTCCCGCATCATCAGGTTTTCCCTCTACTTCAGAGCTTACCTAAAATCTGGTTAAATTATGCATTAGGATTTTTCTCGCAGTGTTAAGCCAAAAGGCTCCGCTAGGAAATTCTCCCGCCGTGAATTGAGCGATCGCTTGGACCGGTCTCTGGCCTTGTGCCTTGAAACCGGGGAAGTTGCGTTGAGTCACCAGCCCTTAAAAATCGAGGCGTCTTCCGTTTATTATTGGCTTAGACTCATTTGAGTCTCCCGGCTTAGTTTGAACTAGAATTAGATTTGGGTCCTCTCATTCAGTAGAGGCTTCGTGCTTATTTGGGGAATGGAAATAGAACCGGATTCTGAATGAAAGAACAACAGCAAAAAAAATCACCTGTAAATCTTCACACATCTGATCTCCAGCTCAGTTGTTCTGTTTTTTTTTTTTTTTTTTAAATATCCAGGAACGTCCTTCCTCTCTTCCCCAGTACAGTTTATTCCTTTGTTTTAAAATAAGTTTTTCCAGATAAATGAAGTTTCCTAGATAATTTTCCCTTTTAGGCAGAATCACGTCTGCTTTTGGCTACGTCCGGTGGCAGCGGCAGTCGAGGGCGATGAAATAGAAAAATGACTTGCTTGTTTGGGCATATATATGTATACACACACACACACACACACACACAGATACACACATATGTGTGTGTGTATATATATGTGTATGTATGTGTGTGTATAT
>NW_020770089.1:0-11411 GCF_900518735.1 Pseudonaja textilis
CTCTCTCTCTCTCACACTCACACACACACACACACACACACACACACACCCCTTCGTCTAGGGATCGGGTCAGCCAAGAAGTTCGTGCATTTGGATACCTGGTTGATCCCCCCACCCCACCCACCCCGAGATCCCCAAGTAAAAATGAAGGAGGGGCTACATCTTGGACAAAAGGACAGCTCTTTATTCCCCCCCCCCCTCAGATCCTCCACTTTTGGGGCCATATGGAGGAGGGGGAGTTCATTTCAGTGGATGTGCTTGTTCCCCCTTTTAAAACCTCAGGACCGCAGCCTCATTTTTTTTGTCCTGCCAGGTTGCCCCTCTCCCCCCCCATCCAAATTCCTTTGCTTTTTTTTTTCTTTTCCTTCTTGTGCTGTTCTTGTGTTTGCTGAATTTACAGCACAAGTTTCTCTATGCAATCTCGCCCGTGTTTGGTTTCTGCTTTTTGAACACAAAGGTTGCGCAGAGAGTCTTGGCAACTTAAAAGTGACACCCCCAGGTGGTTTCCTCCTGGTCCAGCCGTTCCGATGCACGCCAGTTAGATTAAAGCGCGTCGAATTTAAGCGTTTCCCCCCCCCCGTGTTGACCCCCACCGAACCAAACCAGAATACATTATACAAACTGGTTATAGGTTTTTCCTGGAAGGGGCTGGCGATAAAATCCATTCTATTTTATTGGACTATCTCGTGAGACTTTTTAAGAGGTCCGTTGGCCTTGGAGGGCCTCCTTTAAGAGCCTGTTTTCAGAACCATGAGACCTAGAAGCCTGAAGCCGAATTGGAACGGAATTCCAGACCTACCGCGTAAAATTGTACCTTAATGCTTGTGGTTCTGCTCACGACTCAGTGTACTTTAGCTTAGTGCCTTACCATGTGTTCACGGCGGTGTGTTGAGGCTGCTTGAGCCACTAGTTAGAATTGACCCTTCCAGGCTGCCACAACACACCGGGGGGGCCTTGGCTTCTCGACATCCAGGACGGAGCCTGCAAAGGGTTTCCGGGCCTTGAGAACCGTGGTTGCTGTGGGTTTGTAGTCTCTAGAGGCCGTTGCCTTGTTATTAAACACTTTCCTTTCCTTTGAAAGTCGTGATTGTGTCTCCTGTAATTTTTCCTTTATTTATATATATTTTTTGGCGGTTTTAAGTTAGAAAATCGCAGGAGGTTTCTAACGTACAGAACGGACGGGTTTAAAGACCCTGTAAGTAGATTTTTAAAGCCCGCTGAACGTTTCCTCCAATGTCGTAGATGGAGGAAGACATTTGGATTGGAAAATTCAGAAGGACCTTCGGGCTGGACGAGAAGAGTAAAACGTTGCAGCGGTTAGGTAAGTTGGTGAGAATCCCTACTAACGCTTAGAATTCGGCTACTCATTTTGGTGCCACAGAACACACTTGGCCTTCGCACACTTCCCAGGTGCCCCTTTGACACCAGAATTTCCCTTTTAAAAAAAGCAGAGGTACCCCACTTTCCCATAACCGCCCCCCCGCCTCCTCATGCGTAAAGCAGAGAGCTCCGCTGTGCTTTTGTTTAAGGACGTTTACTTTGAATAACATTTCACCACAAAACAGCTACAGGATGAGGTATTCAAGAAGAAAAAACTTTGGTATAAAATGTACAGCTTTCGTTCCAACTTTTTTTGGTCTTTTCGTTTTCTTGTTTACAGGCAAAGGGGAATTTAAAAAAAAAAGACTTTGGTTTTTCTTTGTAAGTTTAGCACGGTTGACAAACGAAGGAGAAACATTCAGTTCATTAATAGATAGTAATGCACTGCTTTGATTTTAAAAACAGGATGAGCACTCAGCTTACACTGGCCAGGGAGTGAAGAGGGAGGGGAATGGATCCACTTTTGAATAACAGGGTAGTTTGGTTGTTTTTTAAATGATCTTTTATTCCAGTGGTTCTCAACCTTCTCTTTGCCACGGCCCCCCTTTAAATACCCTTTGTAGCCCCCACCCCCAAGACTTAAGATTTAATTCATAACATTTCTTCAAGCCTGGGTGGGCTCCCTGTGATGACTTCATAACCCTCTCCCCAGGGTCCACGGACCACAGGTTGAGAACCACTGTTTTATACTGTAGAAAAGTTGGTCTCTCTATCTCTGCCCACCAAGCTGTACATCAAGCACAGGAAGATTTGATTTTAAAGCTGTCAACCTGATCTTAACAGGAAGGGCGGGGGAGATAATGGAACATATTTTTGAGCTGCTATTGAGGTTCTGAATTTGGTAATAATAAACAATTCCTGGTTCTGCTTAATGCTCCCTCCAAGCTGTTTTAAACTGTTTTTAAGAGGTTGAACAAGGTGGAACATGTCCGGGTTGACAGAAAAATGCCCAACCCAAGGAAATGCCTCTTACTGGCGTAAGATCAAAACGTCATCGGGGTTTGGTCTGAGTCCAGCTATTGTAGACTTAATCACAGGAGTCTTTTAACTTTTTTGTGCCTGTGACGTTGCAAAGCTTGGGATCCTGCAGAATGCACGGATTGTGTAACAAGCAAACGAAAAAGGAGCGATAAGGCAGCGGAGTCAGATTTGGGAATCGGATTTGAACGGCACGTACGTACTACATGGCTGTACTCCAAGGGCTGTTTGGTATCCGACGGATTCCTTGCAGAACTAGATTCGTCGGACTTTGGAACTAAATTTATAGAGTTTAGCAAACTCTTTTCTTAAAGCGACTGGTTCGCCTCCGTTGCCACACCTTGTCAAACAGGTGAGAGAGGCTGCCAGGTCTCATCCGCTATGGAGGTCACCAACAAGGATGTGTGTTTGACGCAGGTTAAAAAAAAAAAATCTCCCAAGAGCTTAGCCAGTTGGCATAAAGGTTGGCAAAAACTTGGTTCTTATGCACTCACCCGCCTTCTAAACTCTGAGATTTTAGGAGTAGCCCATTTTTAAAAATACATTTTAAATACCAGGATAAGAAATAACACCTATTTTAAGGCATCCTCTTCCAATCTGAAAGTCGAGGCCACATTGACGAGTGTTAATTTTCCACCCCGTTTGTTCAGACGTAGTTTATGAACCCCAAAATTCATTGCGCTAAAGCAAATGCTAAGCTAAGATTTATATCCATGGTTTATTACACAAGCCTCCCTTGCCTGGTTTGCATAGAGATTAAGTCACCATGGATGTGTTCACACAGTCAAAAAGAAACCACCTCGGGGTTTTATCAACCCAGCCGAAGGGAGGCAAGAGCTGCCTTGTTTTTCCTCCTCCTGTAATATTCTGGTTTCATTGGAATTTGGCTGATATTGGAGTTGTACTGGAGGAAACAGATGATTAAAATATGAGATTGCTCAAGCGAGCAACGCTTCTGTGGTAATCTCACCCTAACAGCTTTGAAAAGCGGGTGGGCTCCAATCAAACGTGTTACTAGCCTTAGCTACTCATTTAGAAAATGTGCTAATTAGAAGCTGACTTTTTACAGCTCCCATTTTTTTTGTAAAAATTTTTTGGCCTGGTCACTTTACCTTTGCACAGTATTTTCTCACGGTGAGTCACCTCCGCTCCTCCTTTGGTAAAACGGCGCAAATGTAACGAACGCGGATTGCTGGTCGGCCCGGTTGTCAGAAGCGAGGAGTGAACCACTATTACAAGGGGAAGAAACAAATCTAGGAAGAACCGGGTTTTTTTGAGACCTGGCCAGAGAGCGTTTTAAAAAAAGGAAACCAGAATATTATTTTTTTAAAAAAAAAAAAAAATCCTTTTTGTTCGTTCGGTGGCTCAGGGTCACGTTCAGAAAGGAACTTTTCTGTCCCAGCAGTTGAGTCCCTAAAGTGCATCGTCTTCGCTTCCACTGGGAACCCGATGGCCAGAGACTGGGGTGGGGGCTGGGGGGAAGCAGCTTGGGAAAAACTGGGGTTCGGGGTCACTTCCTCCCCCCCTTCCCCCCCCCCCCCCGGTGCCCTCTCTGTCCAGAGCAAGCTGAGCGTCCTGATGCAAACCAAGTACTTAGAGAAGCCATGCAGGAAATAAAAAAGAGAGAAAAATTATCTATTACGATACGCACCCAACCCGTCCACGCACGCTCCCGACACCGACGCACTCTCCCCGACACCCGTACCCCCCAACCCCCCCCCCCCCCACCCCCCCACACCCACACATAAGAATTCGTTTGCAAAAAGGAAAAAAAAAACCATCTTTGGTATCTTTTGGTGCAAGAGACAAAGTGAGGTAGAATTTCTTTTTTCTTTTTTTTTTCCGGTAATTTGGAGAACCTTTGGGACAAGGGGAACACCCAAGAAGAGGCATGGGGGGGGGGGAGGAGGAAGAGGAAGAGGAGGAGGAAGCAGCAGCAGCAGCAGCAGCCAGCGAGGCGGGAGAGGGAGGAAGGGGAGCCGAGGTGGTTCTGGTGCCCTCTGCATAGATGGCCGTGACTTTGACACGGGTCAGGTAAGAGAAAGGCAGGTGTCCAAGGTGCGCAGAGAATACATTTGCGTTTGTCCGGCCCCGATTCACATTTTTCCATCCTCTCCAGGAAGTGGCCTTCCTCCCCCATGCTCCTTAAGCCTGCTTTGCGACGCTCTCTGGACATGTTTGGCCAACCCCTGAATGCCTCCCTCTGACTCTTAGATCCTCCCCCCCAAAAAACCCCCCAACCCTCCCCAAGAGATGCCTTATAAGATTTAAAAATTTGGCTTTCGGCCCAACTGCTAGCAAAATAGTTACGGAAGGGCGTTTACAAACCCAGCCCGTGAGGTTTTGGCTGGTTTGACTGGGATGAAAAGGGGTCTTGCCGGATCCTGGTTATTTTTTCTTCTGGAAAAATTCAGGAGAGACCCTCAAACAGCCCCCCTCTTTCCCCTTGTACCTGTTGCAAGGCAGTCCCCCCCCCCCAAACTAGCTGGAACAAGGACCAAGCCAAAATGGGGGCGCAGGGGAGATGTTGGGAGCCGGATTATCCTAACGTAGAAGCGAGAAGCGAGTTGCCGTTCGCCCAAAGGTGATGCATCTTTGCTGAAGAGGCTGGATTTTTGGGGCAGTGGGCAGGTTTCCCGCCCCGCCCCACACACAAGGGGCCTAATGTCTCCCCGGGTGTTGGGCCCTTCTGCCCCCCAAAGCTTGGGAAGAAACCAAGCGGAGGAGATCCAACTGGCGGTGGATCCCTCCGGAAATGCTCTCTGCGGCTTCCTTTGGCTCGGTCGTGGTTTCTCTCTCTTTCTCGAGCGGCGCTCAGGGAGGACTGAGGCTGGCCAGGCCGGGGGGGGGGCGAAGGGCGACAGCGAAGGGGGCGAGGGGCCACGAGAGGAAAGGGTGGACAAGGGGAGACCTTTTAGGGCGCGATGGAGAAAGGGACCAGCAGGAAAAAGAGCCAAACTTCAGGGCCCTTTCAGTAAATTTAAAAGAGAAGGGAGGCTGGGGCCCGAACTGCCTTGAAAGAGCTGCCTGGTCTTGTTTTCCAGACCATGAAAAATTTCACCTGCTTTTCCCCCCAACCCACAAATTTAAGTGCAGCTCATGGCGTTTAATTTTCGTTTTTTTCCTGGGTCGGTTGGCTGTCTCCATCCTGAATATTCCAACCCGCCAAAAGGGCCACTTTGCTTCCTGGTCCGGGAGGGGAGCCCTGAAATGAGTGTGTGTCCCCCCCCCTTGAAGATGCTGGAGGAGGGAGGGGGGGGTCAAGGAGGGGCAACCGGGGGAGATTCGGGATGCAAAACGATCCGGATGCAAAACTAGCCGTGCGCAGAGGACATTTGTGCTCATCTCGGATTGCTTGTCTGCCCTGCCGTGGCTTAGAAAATAGACGCCGGAGGAGGAGGAGGAGGAGGAGGAGGAATCCTGGTTTAAAACTGGTTCTGCTTTGTCTAACTGGCTTGAGAGTGGAAGGGGGGGGTCTCTCCGTCCTTAGCTTCATGCATTGAATTGGGGGGGGGGGGCGGAGACGGGGCCGAGCCCACCTGCGTTGGGTGGTGCTCTTATTTTAGACGGGAATGACTTGCTTGGGGGTGTCTGCCCCTTGCTCCGGAGGGTAAGGGGTCTTCCTCCTTCCTCCACGGTGGAAGGTAACCCCCCCACTTTCTGGTCCTTCACCTCCCCCCCCACCTCCCCCCCCTGCTTTGAGCCACTAGATGGCGATGCATCCTCGTTGGGGGACCCACACAGGACAGTTTGTAAAAGGAAACAAAAGGGACCCCAACTTCTTGGAGGCAGCAGCCTTGACCGTCCTTCTCAAGGTCCTTCAGGGAGTCCGGTTGAAGGAGAAGGAGAAGGAGAAGGAGAAGGAGAAGAAGGGGCTCCCCTTCCCCTGGACATCCTCTCCCCCCCCCCCAGGGCTAAAATTACAGGAGGGTGGTGACCCCAGAGCTGGATCCTTTGGCCCGCCCGGCTGAAGTGCTCATCGTCTTCTGTCTTTGGTGCAAAGAGAGGGGGAACGTCCGGCGTCCTCTCGGGAGGGGTGGGGAGAGGGGGGGTGTCACGCTTTGGTGCAAGTGACCGCCGAGGACGGGGTGGAGCCGGCGGAGGGAGACCTCCCGTCCTCCATCCACTTGTCCAAGCTCCTCCGCCGGGCATTCATGAAGAAGTTGCTAACGGTGGAGAGCTCCAGGCCCAGCTGTTGGGCGATGGTGATCTGAAGGTCCTTGGAAGGCCTCTGGTTCTCGTGGAAAATGGCGTGGAGGGTGCGGCGCTGGATGTCCGTGAAGACCAGGCGGTGGCGCTTGGGCACGTGGTTGCGGTCAACTTTGCTTTGGTCTTGCTCTTTTCTTTTGCAGGCTGGAGGGGGGGAGAGAGAGGCGGGCAGGTAGGAAGGACAAGGAAGCCGTTAGTGATGCAGCACCTCAAAAGAATAAATTAATAGGAATTGCCCCCCCCCGGATGGTTGTTCAGCCGGGCAGAGGTTCAGCTCCCACCTGGCGCTCTGTCGCTACTATTCTCACTTGCTCTATCAGCGCCGGCCTTCTGGTAGACTGCCCCTCTCCAGGGAGGTTCTGTGGCACCCAGAGAACCTCTTCTCTCCCAGCCTTTCCCCCCCGTCTCCTTTCCGCTGCTATCCAAACCGGTTTAAGATCGAGGACAGGCGGGGGGGGCGCCTAGCTCAAAGCCTGAAATTGCAACCTGGTGCAGCCGGAGAGAATATTTCTGCCTTGTTATTGGGGGAGGGTGGGAATAAATTGACTGACCTCCAGTTTAATTTCTGGAGGCAGAAAAGTGGAGTAGCTGGGTGCAAAGCGTGTCCAGCTCTTTGTATAAAAAGAGCCCTTTTGTTTTAAACTTGGGGAGTTTCCCCCTTTAGGCAGGTTTTTAGGACACCCCAGATTTCCTAGGCTGTGGGGTTGTCACTGCTGGCTGGCTGAAGTTTTGACTTTCTGGATGGAAATATCTTGGCTGGTGTGGAAATACCTGAAGACATTGGGGCTTAATCTCCGGCGTTGTGGGCTCTTTGGGGAGACGGAGACACACACAGGAGAGAAAAGGCCGTTCTCTTTCTCTTCCAATCCCTTAGATTTAGGCTCGGGTGGGGGGAAAAAAACACCATATAATTTATGATTTTATAGGCTGGGATGTGGTGAGAACAACCCTTGAGCCAACCTCAGTGCAGGGGCTGGACCAGGCTCTGTGCCCAAGCGCTGTGTGTGTGTGTGTGCATGTGTGCGTGTGTTTGCTTCTCTTCCCTTCCCTTGGAATCAAAAATAAAAGTTTGCTCTTTAGCCCAAGGATGACCTTAAAGAACACAACTGCACCCACTCTCTGCTTTTATGCCTTCCTTTAATGGCAGGGATGGAGGAGGAGGAGGAGGAGGAAGAGGGGAGCTCGGAATTTAATGCTAAATCAATAGCTCTGGTGACTGAAATCTTCTGTCTCCTTTTCTTGCCTCTTTCCAGCCCGCTGGCTCCTCGCCATCTTTTTCCCCAGCAAGATAATCCTTGCGGGCATCTGGGAGGCAGCCCGGCTTACACGGCAGGGCGACCCCGTCCTTCTCAGGACAGCCCCAAATTCGGCTTGGGGAGAAATAACCCCCCTTTTTTTTTTAACCCGTCCCCCACTCTCTCCCTCCCTCCCTCCAGCAATTTCTGCTCGGAGTCTTCTGATGTGCCAGCCAGCCCTCCAATGGATCCCGCCATCTTATCCGGGGAGCCATTTTTAACCCAGTTTGATCAGCCGGCGTGCCGTGCCATGGTGGTGCCTGTTTGATGGGTTGGTTAAAAAAAAAAAAAAATCAGAATAGCAGCTTTCCGTTACGAAACGTTTTATTGGATGACTAGTGACTAGTTCTACCTTTTGAGAGCTTATTCAGAAGGAAAAGCAGTTATTTTTTTTCCCCTCCAACTAACAAATATGGCACTTAGTTGGATAAATGGCCTAGACCTTAATCTATAGAACGCTTGTCTGCGGAGATTCTCAGTCGTCCAGACATAATTGTCTCAAAGGTGTTTTTTCTGGACTTTCTGGGTATTTTTTTTTGTTTGAAGACCTTTCGCTTCTCCTCCAAGAAGCTTCTTCAGCTTCTGACTGACTGGTGGAGAATGGATTGATATTCCTTGCAGTCATCTGGTCGTTGGCACTCTCTCTGAGAATCATTGGAGATTTGCCTGTGCCTTCAGAGTCACCTGAATCCTGTCCTCTGGGGACCTCCAAGCGGCCTCAACGGCTCTCGGCGGGAGTCCCAATGACCAGATGACTGCAAGGAATATAAATCCTTTTGTTCGCCACCATTTGGTCAGAACTGAAGAAGCTTCTTGGATGAGAAGCAAAAAGTGTTCATAGAAAAACCAGAAAGTCCATCTGCCTCTTGAAAAAACACCTTTGGGACTCTATACCACACATTTTAAAATGTAACCTATAACTGATATATAATTTCCTGAATCCCCCAAACTCTGCAAAATTGACTGCATATTTCTATTGTACACGTACCATAGTATTTATGTGCACTTTCTGAATAATATTATTACTGTTATCCCTGTGCTCTGGGCCTTATGCTACATAAACAATACATTACATTCCTAGCAAAAATTACTTGAACTCTGCATTTGGAGAGTAACTAAAAATTACAGGTAGCCACTTTTAAAACATCGCCTTCTAGGACGGGATTTGGAAAAAAAACTGCTAACGTGAAATAATTGTGAACTATTAAGGGAAACTAAATTTAAACAGGGATTTTCTCATTTAGTTTTCCCAAAATAATTGCCAAGGAAGGTAACCGGCTCTTCTCTGGATGGTGAAAAGCCTTAATCGTATGAGTTTGCACAACAGGAGCAACCCAATTCAGAGCTTTGGATGGTGTGTGTGAATCCAGGTTGCGCCTGGACCACAATCAAAGTGCTCTCTAAAGCTTCAACCTGCCAAATTCGTGGACCGGCCCCTGCACAAATCTATAATTCTTTTTTCTCATCTGTTGCCAAGCCTCGCAGGTTGACCATTCTTCTTGACGGGAGGGCAGACATCAACATCAAAATCACACACAGCTAGATAAGCCGTAGCTGGAGAATCACCTTTGTGCATTGCAGCATTCAAACAGGAGGTGATTGTTGTTGGGTTGTGGTGTGTGTCCCCCACCCCCAACCCCCCCTGCGCAAACCTAGATAGTTTTAAAGGACCAGTTTTATAATAGGCATCAATGGGAACGTTTTTGAAAGTTTAAACTTTCCACTCCAAAGATTGAAGGATGTTGAAGTAAATCTGGAAATCTGCATCCAAGGTCAAGGAGGCTGACCTTCTGATTGTGAAATCGTGCATTTCACAATCGCAAACCGGCTTGCGGTCTGGAAGTCTGAATTGGCGGAGGTTCCTTTGCTCCACAATTGCTTTTGAAGCGCTGGGATAAGAAACGGGACTTTTTGGCGTTGGCCCCCTGGATTTTTAGAAATTCTCTCTTCCTGTGAGCTCCCTCTTTTCCTACCTTTTAAACTTCCGGGCTAATGTTGCACTTTTCATGTAGTTATTGCCTTGTGTGTTGTTGTTTTTTAAGCATCCTTGATTGCTAGTGATTATTTTTCATATACATAGCTACCCGCCTATGGCCCCATAGAAATAGATAAATGGCTTTTTCTGTTTTCTTCAAGCGACTTGGGTTACTTTCCCTTGCAAAATTTGGGGTGCGTGGAACCCAAGAGACGTCTAATAAACGGTGGTTTTAATTGCCTTAATGGCGGGCAGGAAACCTCCCCGAGGATAGCCCAACCCTGGAAGGAAGCGGAAAAGGGACAGAAAACGCCGATTTTGACAAATAAGAGCCACAATCTGTCTGCCTTAGGGATTTTTTTTCTCTCCCCAAATTCTGATCTCTGCTCCTGTCTTGTGGCTGTGAAACGTGACAAGATTGTTTTGCTCTTCAGCTCTTCCCAAGCAGACCTCCCCTCACCCCACACACAGACACACACACACACACACACACACTGCCTTTGCTACGCTGCTGTGGCTGCAGGCTGATAGAAAATATTGATCAGATCCCAACTATATGGCTGCAAAGAACAGCCAGTTTCGCATTAACCCTTGCAGGGCGGGATTGATGGCTGGCCGATGCTCAGGAGAAGAGAGAGCGGAGGGCAGAATCTTTCAGGAAAGGGGAGACTCCCCCCCCCTTCAGCTGCAGAAATTGGGGTCCAACTCCCCCCAAATCTCTGGGCTTTGCTCTTTTGAATGCATTATGGGTGTCCTTTCTATCTTGGAGTCATCCGATGGAGTGCATCCCTCAATCGGCCTGGGCACCGATGGAAGAGACAATTGCAGAAAAGATAGAAATCTCAGCTAGCTCGAAAGAGAAAGTCCCGCATCATCAGGTTTTCCCTCTACTTCAGAGCTTACCTAAAATCTGGTTAAATTATGCATTAGGATTTTTCTCGCAGTGTTAAGCCAAAAGGCTCCGCTAGGAAATTCTCCCGCCGTGAATTGAGCGATCGCTTGGACCGGTCTCTGGCCTTGTGCCTTGAAACCGGGGAAGTTGCGTTGAGTCACCAGCCCTTAAAAATCGAGGCGTCTTCCGTTTATTATTGGCTTAGACTCATTTGAGTCTCCCGGCTTAGTTTGAACTAGAATTAGATTTGGGTCCTCTCATTCAGTAGAGGCTTCGTGCTTATTTGGGGAATGGAAATAGAACCGGATTCTGAATGAAAGAACAACAGCAAAAAAAATCACCTGTAAATCTTCACACATCTGATCTCCAGCTCAGTTGTTCTGTTTTTTTTTTTTTTTTTAAATATCCAGGAACGTCCTTCCTCTCTTCCCCAGTACAGTTTATTCCTTTGTTTTAAAATAAGTTTTTCCAGATAAATGAAGTTTCCTAGATAATTTTCCCTTTTAGGCAGAATCACGTCTGCTTTTGGCTACGTCCGGTGGCAGCGGCAGTCGAGGGCGATGAAATAGAAAAATGACTTGCTTGTTTGGGCATATATATGTATACACACACACACACACACACACACAGATACACACATATGTGTGTGTGTATATATATGTGTATGTATGTGTGTGTATAT
>NW_020770090.1:0-31692 GCF_900518735.1 Pseudonaja textilis
CATCAGATTCAAAGTTCCTAACAGGATTGGACCTTCCAATCACAACACTATCCCCCACCTCAGGGCCCGTCCCCCGAGTCTTACGTTCAGGATGTGGTTTTCAAGGGAATTCTGCATGATATCTTCGAACAAGGTCTGGGGCATGTACCTTGGTCACATCCTGCCAATGACGGATCTCCGTTTCATTTTCTACTCTTCCCACAAAGTACTGGAATCGTCCCTTTTTCCATCATGAATCATAAATTCCAACCACTGTAGTATCTGTAACAGGTTCAGTGCGGGGCCTAGATGTGAAACGTACCAGACCTAAGGCCTCCTTAAGGTCAGGTCTACGCTGTTTTCCTGACGAGCCAAGAGTGGTTTCAGGTACAGGTCTGCGGTTCCCTCTCCGATTGCAGGAATTAACAAAATGTCCCAGACCCCCGCAATAAAGGCACAAGCCTTCCTGGAACCGTCTCGAACGTTCCTGCGCTGTTAAGCGAGGGCGGAGTGCTCCCAACTCCAACGGCTCCTCTGTCATATCTATGGGTTGGAAAACTCTCGGTGGCGTGGGTTGTGCACAAAAAAACGAAGATGGTTCCATACTGAGCCGTTTGTGTCCACGTTGCTGCAAACGAGCTTCAATTCGTAAGCACTGAACTATCAGTGCATCCAAAGTTAAAGCCCTCTCTGCATGGACCAGCTCATCTTTGATGGCATCAGACAGGCCTTCCTGGAATGCAGCCATATGAGCCGGTTCATTCCAGTTGGAGTCCAAACACAGCACCCGAAATTCTGCAACGTATTCTTGCAAGGGACGTTTGCCCTGAGTAATATTCTTCAACTTTCTGTCCACAATTTGTGATTTAATCGGGTTCTCAAACATTATGTTCATCTGTTGAAGAAACCCCTGGAAATTGTCTAATAATGGGCTATCCTGTACTAATAAGGGAGTAGCCCATTTGGCAGCCTGCCCGGTTAACAAACTAATAACAAACCCCACTTTAACCCGGTCGGTTGGAAAATCTTCAGGCCTCACAGAAAAATACAGTTGGCACTGACCCAAAAATGTGGAAAACATGTCTGTTTGCCCAGAAAATTTTTCTGGCATAGCTACCGGGATTTTCCTCATAGGGGGTGCAGGGGAGGCTCCAGCTGCAGCTGAGACAGTTTGAGAATTGGTAACAAACGCTAACAATTGAGTTACCTGATTCTGAAGGGTCACGTTGCTCTGAAGTAACTGATTAATCTGTAACTGTTGCTGGTCAATCAATTGTTGCATTTGAGTTAAATCCATCGTTGCAAAGATGGTCTGTTGGTCGGGAACAAAAATGTTATGTCCCACCTTCAAAAATAAGCAGATAAGGCTGAAAGCAGCAGTCCTCGCAAACAAAGGCAGCAACCAGGAGTCTCCACCGATCACAGCTGTGGCCAGCCTCGACAAAACAATCCAAAATAATAGTTCCAACAAATCCAATTCCAACAAAAATACTTCAGACCCAAATTCTCCAAGTCAAAGTCTTCAGCTCTCCTTGCAGACAATTTGTTCCTGACAAGAGTGCAGAGTCATTCCTCTTCCTTTTATAGAACAGCAGCTAATTACTGATCTGCCCTCCTCCTGTGCTCCCGTTGGTTTCTTCTGACATCCACCCAGCAATTAACTAAATTATTACTTTCACCTGAAGACTCCATAAGTAACCTGATTGAGAAGCCGAGGAGATTGAAGGTTCAGGCCGGTCCTGCAAATCAAATGTCCTCCCTTGTAACATTCTCATTCAAAACTGCAAGCAAAACTGTTAGGATTCCCTTTTGAAATTCAACAGTCATTTCACAATCAAATCAAACTAAAGGGAGTAACGTTCCCTGGTTCTGACGTCAATCCACAATCTAACAGTCATCAGATTCAAAGTTCCTAACAGGATTGGACCTTCCAATCACAACATATATATATATAAATTGTCCATGTTATCATTCTCTCTTTTACCTGTTCATCTTCCATTTTAAAGCTTAACAAGAAGTTATATAGTTTCTTTATTAACTTTTCATCTACCACTAACATTATTTGATCAAATATTGTTTGCTATTTGTAAAAGCCATATGCCTTCACATCTTTCTCATACCTTGATTGTAATTTGCATATGTGGCCACCATGATAGGTCCATATCAGTTGTGTCTGTCTCTTGATGATTCTATGGGCTAGGTCTCGCCACTCTATGGCAATATTTTCTAACAACTGGTTGTAGCCAGAAAACTTTGTTTGTCTTCGAAAGTATATTTTGTGTTTGTGTTGTGAAGTATGTTTTGCCTCTGGCCTGGCTGGAGTAATAAGAATTAGTTCATAATGTTATGTAGTTATCTCCTTTCTCTGAAGCAGATTCCAGTCAGTGTTGGTTGGAAGTTATTTCCATGAGGCCTTCTTTGTTTGAAGTTGTCAACATTCCAGAAAAACAAACTCTAACCCCAAAACTCCAAGACAGGCATTTTCTCAAAGTTCCATTTTATTGGAGTTGTCATACTGGCACATCTGGGAAAACCTGAATCTGAGAGTTCCAGGTTTTTCCTCAATAATTGAAAATCAAAAATCCATTCCCTGCACCCCTCAGTTCATCACATGGCCCAATCACCATCTGTCCCAACTTGTAACATCCCTCTAACCACTCCTCAACCAGGTGCAGGATGACATGACCTTCACTGCTAGAAGAATGCTATTATGGCTAACTACATTCACTCTATGAAACCCCTCCTCCCAGTTTCCCAGGCACAGGAATGTGGCAGCATAGAAGGTTCTGGTGCTAATATGACTTCTAAGACTGTCAGAAGTCAGTACTCATGGTGACATTGATCAAACTTAATCAACCTACTCAAGCACATTTTGGAAAGGTTTGCTGTAGCTTGCACCTAGAATAGCCCTCTTAGGTCCAGCCTCACATAAAGAATAGTTGCCTCCAAAATTGCGCTCCTGACACAAATGTAGTAGTATCAAAGGTTTATGCCTCATTTTGCTAAGGTGCCTCAATTCTTCTCAGATCCATTAAGAAAAACAGAACTCTCCAAAGAACAGGTAGATCTCAACTTACAATAGTTCATTTAGTGTGACTGTTCAAAGTTTCAACAGCACTGAAAAAAGTGACTTTTGCTCATTTTTCACACTTTAGACTATTGCAGTATCCCCATGGTCACATGATCAAAATCCAAATGCTTGACAACTGGTTCACTAGTTTCAGTGTGATTATCTGTAAGTTATTTGAACAAGTAAGACAACATCCTTGTCTTCCTCCTTACTCAATAATAAATGAGTCATGATGTATTCATATCCATCCTTACTTACTTATTTCCATCAATTTTCTGCCTGTCCTTCTTTCTTCATAGTATTTCAAAATGAGGGGGGAAATAGTATAACAGGGGTAGGAAAATACCCATTAATGCAGGGATGGGCAATTAATTTCTGTCGGGGGCCACATGGAAAATCAGATCTGAATTCGAGGGCCAAACCAATTTTATAAAAGGCCATTATAAAGGGCCCATTATAAAATGCAGCAAATTATATATAAGAATAATATATGTATGTATGTATGTATGTATGTATGTATGTATGTATGTATGTATAAAATATATATATGTTTTCTTAAGTTTTCGCGGGTACTTACATGTATGGCATTCGGCTTTGCTCGGGAATTTTCCCGCGTCATAGTAGTTGTGCTTTTAAAGTTGTAGCGATGTTTCAGCAGAATCTCATCTGCCATCATCAGGCTTCCGTATAGGTGCAAAGTTTAAGCCTGGAAGCCCCCAAACCCAAGCAACTTCCCAGCAACTTGCGGCTTGCTTTTTCCTCTCAGGTACTCACTCCTGGCCCCGAGCCATGCGTCAGAGGGGAAGCCCGGAGCACTGCTGGGTTGCCTCTTCCAAACAGCCCGCCTGCCCGCCAGGCGGAACCCTTCCCGCTCCTCGGTGGGAAGACACTCCCACCTGCAAACTTTGCCTGTGCAAAGTTTAAGCCTGGAAGCCCTGGAAACCCAAGCAACTTCCCAGCAACTTTTGGCTTCTTTTTAACTCATGGGCACTCACGCCTGGCCCCGAGCCACGTGGCAGAGGGGAACCCTAGCAGGTGGGCGGGCTGCTTGGAGAAGGCAACCTGGCAGTGCTCCGGGCTTCCCCTCTGCCATGCAGCTCAGGGCCAGGCGCAAGTGCCCGTGAGTTAAAAGGAAGCCGAAAGTTGCTGGGAAGTTGCTTGGATTTCTGGGGCTTCTAAGCTTAAACTTTGCACAGGCAAAGTTTGCAGGCGGGAGCGTCTTCCCACCGAGGAGTGGGAAGGGTTCAGCTCGGCAGGCAGGCAGGCTGCTTGGAGGAGGCGAGCCGGCAGTGCTCCAGGTTTCCCCTCTGCCACGCGGCTTGGGGCCAGGTGCCAGCACCCGTGAGGAAAAAGGAAGCCTTAAGTTGCTGGGAAGTTGCTCGGGTGCTGGGAGCAGGTTTTTAAAGTGTCGCCCGAGCAGGACCACCGAGCTGGGAAGCAGGGCACCAAGTCAGGGCAAGGCTCCACCAGCAGTGGCCTAGCTTTAGGTGGCTTCAAGCAGCCCACTCCAAGCAGCCCACCCGCCCGCCGGGCAGAACCCTTCCCACTCCTCGGCGGGAAGACGCTCCCGCCTGCAAACTTTGCCTTTGCAAAGTTTAAGCCTGGAAGCCCCGGAAAAAAAAGGGGGATCGGCGGGGACTCACCTTCGGAGAGATCACACTCAAAGGTGATTTCGAACTCCCAGCCAAGGCCTTTGCAATGTTCTTCTTTTCTTTCCTACCCCAAGAGCACTCCGCACAGTTTTTTCAGCTTTGGGGGCCATGCAGCGTAGGGCAATATGCCACACCCCGTGACTTTTTTCAGGGGCGGGCCAGATTGGACTGGCCAATGGGCTGGATGTGGCCCGTGGGCCGCAGTTTGCCCACCCCTGCATTAATGTCTACTTCACATGAAATATATTAATAAAGTATCTATTAATAGAGAAAAATGAATCATTTAAATTCTAGAATTAAAAAAAACTAATAGTCAGTTGAATGAAAATGTTAGTAGGGAACTTAGCAAAACCTTGTAGATCTATAGAAAGAAATACATTTAAAAACATTGATGGTGAATCCAACTCATTTCCAAAACTGAAAAATAAATGAAGAAATTGTATTGCTGAAAATTCTTAGCCATATATTTTAATCTAAATGATTTCCATGTTTATCACCAAGGCCTCTCTGGGGACAACTGAGAAAAAGTACCCAAGTCAAAATAAAAATTCCCAAATCCCATATGAATCAGAGATTTTTGTGCTTCATTATATTTTCCCGACAATTCAGATGGGGTTTCAGTAAGATAATGTAGCATTTGAGGAAAAAGATACAAACCAAAAGACCAGCCCCAGAGGCCAAAATGGAGGAGATCTCCACAGCCCTATGGACTTCCCTTTGGCACTCAGGTAGGTGGGAAGGAATGTGATCCAAACACTGCAAAAGACCAGCATGCTAAAACTGATGAACTTGGCTTCATTAAAGTTGTCAGGCAATTTCCTAGCCAAGAAGGACACTGTGAAACTGATAAGGGCCAGAAAAGCCAGGTAGGCAAGGACAATGTAAAACACGGAAGCTGAGCCTTCATTACATTCCAAGATGATCTCTCCTACAAAGCAGTGGAAGTCCAAGTTAGGAAACGAGGGAGAGGTTCCCAGCCAGGTGGCACAAAGAAGGGCTTGGATCAGGGGACAGGCTATGACAATGGAATTGGTCAGTGGTTTTCCTAAGTTTCCTTGTCTTGTTCCCAGGCTTGGTGGCCATAAATGCCAGAACCACCATGACAGTTTTTGCCACGACAGAGGAAACTGCAAAGGAAAAGAGGATGGCAAATGAAGTCTGTTGGAAGAGACAGGTGAGCTTCCTGGGTCGACCAATGAAGAGGAAGGAGCAGAGGAAGCAGAGCAGGAGGGAGACCAGGAGGATACAGGTGAGATCTCAGTTGTTGGCCTTGACAATCGGTGTTTCATGATGTTTAAGGAAAATCACCAGGACTCCTAATGTGATCATAGAGAGAAAAAGAGCAAGACATAATAAAGTGTATCCCAGGGTCTCTTGATAAGCAAGGAAGTGGATCCTCTTGGCAATGCAGTGGTCCTTGTGCTCATTGGAGTATTAGTCTTCTGGGCAAAGGTCACAGTGGGCAGCATCTGAAATGAAGAGCCTTTGTTTAAGGATTTCAAGGGCATCTACTATAAGTGTTATCCCTCCTTTCAGGGTGATATGAACACCTCCTTTCTTCTGTGGCCAACCCACAGATGTAGTGATGGAATGAACTATGTGTGCTATATAGAAGAGCAAAAAGAGCAAATCATCCATGACACTGATGGTAGGTTAGTCAGAGACAAGAATCTGCTAAGCCCCAACAGTTTGATCAATTTGCTCTGGTATAAAGCATCTGTCCAATCACTGGGCACATCAATGTGCACATTTCAGAGTGAGAGAAACTATGAAATGTTTTTTTTTTCAATTTATACTGAAACTCACAGAAGTCTGATAGATCTGTAAGCTAAGAATCTTGCTATCTTGTTTCTGTATCCATTGTCCATTGTTCTGGGCTGAAAGAATTCTAAAATGAGAGAGAAAAGGTGGTGCAATTGTATATTGAGTATTGTAAGGGAGAAAGGCAGCCATGGGATTCAACTGGTATGGACTGGTTCAGGAGATTGTTATACCAATTGTTACACTGGTTGAATCCCACCAATGGAGAATGGTCTCTTTCCCCCTTCAAAAGCAGTTTAATGGGAAATTGATTATAGGAGGGAGAAAGGAAAGGAAGATACAGAGACAAGACAGCACTGAGAGCTTTCTAGATCAGCGACTCTGTATTTCAAATCTGCCCATTCAGATTTTTCCCACTCCAGAGGAAGGTTAGTAGATAGGAAAAAATCATGGGTGTTAAATTTGATCATGTCATGGGATGTATCATGACATTTTTTGCCTTTCCAGAGCCGGGGTGAGCGTGGCCTGTGTGTGATGCATCCAGCCCATGGGCCACCAGATTGATAGGCCTGGAATAGCTCAATCCCTTATTTTTCCTATGGGTCTATCAATTTCCTGGGAGATTAGTAGCACTGAAAAAAGAAGCAACACCTAAATTATAAAAAGTAAAACTTGAACCTTTCATTCCTATCCTTTATGAAAAGATTGGTAGCTATTCCTCCAATGGGATGTGAAAGCAGGGGGAGAAGGGCTAGTAGGGTACCCATACGTTGTTTACTGAAATACCCCTGCATTAAATTGGTTAGAAAAGTTGGCTTGTGGGAGAAGGTGAGCTTAGTTCCATAAACTTAAATGATCTCCTGAGAACTATGAATATTTTGAAACATGTTCCCTTGGTGGAGATCTGAGCAATCAGGAGTAAAACCAAATATTTAACCTCTTCCCCAGCATTACAAAAAAAAAAAAATATTTGGACATTTGTATCATAGCTTTTTCTATTTCAACCATACTGGAATAATACCTACATATCAAGATGTTAATTCTGTATTCCAAATTTTGTTCTATAGTTTTTCTCCTGTGATTTGTGTGCATGTGTGTGTGTGTTAAACTGGTTGCAGCCCCTGCTTGAGGGGCTGCAAAAAAAGCAAAATTTAAATTGGAGTCAACTCCACCAAATAGTCTCTCAAACACACATAGAGTAAAATAGAATAGAATAGAATTCTTTATTGGCCAAGTGTGATTGGACACACAAGGAATTTGTTTTGATGCAAATGCTCTCAATGTACATAAAAGAAAAGATACATTTGTCACAACTCATAAGGTATAACATTTAATAATAGTAATAAGAAATCAAATCATACTAGGAAACAGTCAATAAAAAGCGTTAGGATACAAGGAACAAGGTTACAGTCACACAGTCATAAGTGGGAGGAGATGGGTGAAAGGAAGGATTGCAAAATTAATAATAATAGTAATGCAGACTTAGTAAATAGTTCGACAGTGTTGAGGGAATTATTTGTTTAGTAGAGTGATGGCGTTATATCCATGTATATATCCATCTCTCCATTCTATAATTACCATTAAACCAATGTTATTACAAAGTTAGGTAGTCCTTGACTTACAATCATTTCTTTATTGACCATTCGAAATGGCATCAGCCCCAAACAAAATGACTTATTACCAGTTTTTGCATATCTATTGTTATGTGATCAAAAATTGACAACTTGCATGTATTTAAAATAATTTCACTGTACTTATTTCATGTTGTTATAATATAATTCAATGATCTGTTCTGAGATGTACTGATATGGTAGCATACAGATATTAAATCATTAAATTCAAAAAAATACATAGAGGAGACTTTCTCTCTAAAGCTATATGGACTAAATAAAAACTCACATAGATTACCTGGCATGAATGGACATTTGAGATCCTCTTTTGAAGCCTCATTATGGTTGGTCGGGCTCTGGATCTAAACATTGCATGCAATGTGTGCGCCAGAGCAAAAATGGCATTGTAGATATTGTAACTTTCGCCTGTCATGCTTATTTCAAAAATGTGAGCAGGCACATTTTGTACATTCTCCTTTCCTGTACATTTCTTCTTCTTCTTTGGAATGATCCTTCCTGGTTTTTGGATCTTGCAGTCAAAGACTTTTTCCCACCACTGTGGGAGAAAGAATTCCCATTCTGGATTTGAAGGGTCCAAAGATATGGGAAAATGTCTGAATTCTGAGATTTCCCCTGTGTGGTTCCTTAACTGCAAAGACTCATGGAAGGGCTTTATAACTGGCAATGCGTCTTTAGCTGCAACCATGTTGTCTTTCCATTAGGAAGTTAGGATCCAAACTTTCTGAGGCAGTGACTTTGTGGACGTTACATAAAAATGCAGAGTGGACTGTACATTTGCATTAGTATGAGGGTCTCCAAAGAGAACAATCTCTTCAGTCTGACATCAGTTTTTTTTTTAAAAAAAGATGAAATGTATTCCATGTATCGGGAAAATTATCCGGTTTCAATATTTCAGTGAAGGCCACACAGATCTCCTTCTCCCTGATCATTGGCATTAGAGATGAGATGAAATGTTCTCCACTGTCACTTTTAGGGGTCACAAGCCCAACCCTGTTCCACTGGAAATAGAGGAGCAGTTGAACTAAACCCACATTCTGGATTAATCCAGAAGAAGGAAGGATGAGCTGATCTCTCTCCCTGAGAGAACTCAAAGCCAACACCAAGCTGGAGAAAGTGGGAGTCTTCTTTCAAAGACAAAGTAAAGTTTTTGGTGACTTAAGGGGTCACCGTTGTATGGTTGATGGCTCCATTAGTCAGTCTGATTCACTCTGAGTGGCAAGCTTAAGCTTCTTCCTTTTAAGAAGAGTGATCAATTACATATTTTGCTTGGTGGTGACAAGTCAAAAGATGAAAGAAACCACCCACAGGGAATAAACTGCACTGAAAGGGTAGTTAAAATTTATGTATGGATGGCAACTGAACAAGGAGAGATTTAACCTGGAAATAAGGAGAAACTTTCTGACAGTGAGAATGTGGGATCTTCATCCCTGGAGTCTTTCAAGAAGAGATTGGACTGCCATTTGACAGAAATGGTGTAGGGTCTCCCGCCTGGGCGGGGGTTGGACTAAATGACCTATATGGTCCCTTCCAACTCTGATTATCTGTGATCTGTTATGTAGTATTAGTTAATTGGGAAGCAACTTCTACATAAATTGTTAGTAATCTGTCCACTAATTAGTTGGGTTGGCAATATATAAACCAACAATGTAAGTCTGTAGCTTTAAGACAAAAATCATTGTATTGAATTATACTATATTCTGATTGGTTGATTATATTGAAAATTACAGTTAGAGGGAGCTAGAGATCATAGCTTGCTCTCTCTGGCATTCTGTCTCTCTGACATTCTGCTGCTATCTAAGCTTCTCTGTTGTATTTATGCTGTGCTTATATTTTGATATCTTTGTTTACTGTAACTGACAAAGGCAACCAGTAAGAAGCCTTTGTAATTGGATATTCTTTGGACTGTTAAATGTATATGACCTGGACTATTTATTGGACTGTGCTATTTCTTAAAGTAAACTTTAACTCAATTAAGTGTATTTGTGTGTGGCTGGATAATTATTCATAACTATTCTCATAAACATTTCCATGTGCATATCCTTGTTCCTCAAGGGTTATTCTGTACATATCATAACACTGATCATCTTCCTGAAGGATTGTCAAGGCCAATAAGACAGCCAATACTTTTGGAAACCAGGGTTGAGGTAGGTGATGACAAGGCTCAGCCCGATATAAGGGACAAATGCTCCATTCATCTCAAGTCTCCAAGAGATCTAAGTTCAGGCCACCTTGAATTCTGCTGACTCTTATTTACTGCCAAATTTGCTTTCACTGCTAGTAGACCAGATTTTTCTGGAGATCATTGGCATACAATAACCCTATATTCATTTGGGTCACCTGATTTCCAGCATTTGACAGTTGATGACTTTAAAGACTACCAAGAGGCCACGTTGAGCTGGAATGGATGCACTGCCCTCATTCTGCTTCTTCCTAAGTTCATCTAAATGTGCAACCAATACCATTTCCACCCCACACCCAATCCTGAAATCTCACTGAAAGGAGGATTCATTTAGGATCCACCAAAATAGTCCAGTATGATGTGGTCCAGCCATTGTTCCTTGAGTAGGAGTCAAACTGAGTACCTCTTTCAGAGGTAGGGGAACAATTGTATTTCTCAAGGATGATTCATGCTGGCTTCACCTCAACTTTATTTATTTTATTTATTGATTTGGTCAAGCATGTATTAGATAAAAGGTATAAGTAAAAACATGAGTAAAAATACATGAAATGGCTAGGAATAAAAAGGGGATATTAGGACGGGGACAGTAAGAACGTTGGTGTACTTATGCACACCCCCTTTCAGACCTCTTAGGAAAGAAGTGAGGTCAACAGTAGACAGTCTAAAGTTTTTGGGGTTTCGGGGAAGAAACCATAAAGTCTGGTAGAGTATTCCAGGCATTGAACACTCTATTGCTGAAGTAGTGTTTCCTGCAGTCAAGTTTGATGCAATTTACCTTGCGAAGGGAGGGAGTGGGAGAAAGGAAGGAAGGAAGGAAGGAAGGAAGGAAGGAAGGAAGGAAGGAAGGAAGGAAGGAAGGAAAGAAAAGAATACCCATTCCCAAGAGGCCTGTAAGGGATGTGCAAGATCACACCATCGTCCCTACCTTCCCTGTCCCACCGTCCCCATTCATCCGTACCTACTTCCTGCATTCCCATGAATGCCTAAACCCATACCCATTATCCTGTAAGTGATTGACAAACCAAATCAATAAAATAAAATAAATAATTTTTTGATAATTGGTCTAGCAAATGTTTTGTATACTCTAGTTAGTAGTGCAATATTACCAGAGAAAAAGCTATGATTATTAATTTTTTATTTATTTATTTTGATTTTATCACTTACAAAACAATAGGTATAAGTATATTTATTCCACCAGACTGAATGCACCAATTATCACATTAAACAAGAGGAAAACCTTCTACGCACAAATTCCACCTGTGCTTTCTACAATTTTGTAAACCACAAACTAAAAGATTCAAGGTCCATCCCACCCCTGAAAGGACCTAAAGGTAAAGATTGCAATGATGACACCATTAAAGCCAACATCTTTAACACATTCTTTGGCTCAGTATCTGTAAACAGCAATGGATCATGCCCAGTATTTCCTAGTCAATCCAAAGATAACTACAATGATCTAATACATATCGATTTTACAGAAGAAAATGTTGAAAAACCACTACGCAATCTAAAACCATCTCTATCTATTGGACGGGACAGAATATGTGCCTACTTCGTTAAAAAGCTATCCACTGCCCATAGCAGAACCTCTAAGCATAATCTTTGAAAAATCTTTCAGGACAAGCTCCTTGCCTAACGTATGGTCACAAGCCACAGTCATCTCCATCTTCAAAAAGGGAGACCCCAGCCTAGCTGAAAATTACAGACCAGTCTCGTAATGCTGCATCACCTGTAAAGTTATGGAATCAATTATTAACGATCATTATCCTGCACTCGATCAGGGCAAAACAAAAGACGCAATCTACATAGACTTCTGTAAAGCCTTTGATTCAGTGGTACATGACAAACTACTCCTAAAACTAAAACCTTACAGTATCTCTGGACAACTGCATAACTGGATAGAAGCATTCCTGTCAAACAGACAAAAAATGGTCAAAATTGGGAGTGTCCTGTCAAATTCTATATCTGTCGATATTCGTGTCCCCCAAGGCAGTGTTCGAGGACCAACTCTATTCATACTCTACACAAATGACCTCTCTGATGATATTAAGAGCAACTGCGTTCTCTTCACTGATGATGTAAAGCTATTCAATACCAGAGACAATACTGCTACCCTTCAAAAAGACCTTGACTATGTATCAGAATGGTCAAACAAATGGCAACTTCAAATCTCAACAAATAAATGCTCTGTCTTACGTATTGGCAAAAAAAAAATTAGAAAATAAAATACAAGCTGAATAGTGAAGACCTTGTTGATGATCCAAGCTCTGTCAAGGACCTTGGAATACTCATCTCTAATGATCTAAGTGCTAGAACGCACTGTAACTACATAGCCAAAAAGGCATTAAGAGTTGTTAACCTAATCTTACATAGCTTTTTCTCTGGAAATATTACACTAATAACTAGAGTATACAAAACATTTGCTAGACCAATACTCGAATACAGCTCACCAGTCTGGAACCCACGTTAAGTATCTGATATTGGCACAGTTGAGAAAGTCCAGAAATATTTCACAAGAAGAGTTCTCCACTCCTCTACTTGTTTTAGAATAACTTATGCCACCAGACTCAAAATTCTAGACCTAGAAAATATCGAACTACGCCGCCTTCAGTCCGATCTAAGTATAGTATATGAAGTCATACATTGTAATGTCCTACCTGTCAATGAATACTTCAGCTTCAACCATAACAACACAAGAGCAAACAATAGATACAAACTCAAGGTTAATACCACCAAACTTGATTGCACAAAATACAACTTCAGCAAAAGAGTGCTCAATGTCTGGAATACTCTACGTGACTCTATGGTTTCTTCCCCAAACCACCAAAACTTTACCCTTAGACTGTGTACAATTGGCCTCACCCCTTTCCTAAGAGGCCTGTAGGGGGCAGGAAGAAGTGCACCAACATGCCTACCATCCCTTTCCTATTGTTTCTTTTTATTTTTCTTATAAGTATCTATTTCATGTATTCAAAACTATGTTTTTACTGATACCTATTATCTTGTAAGCAATTGACAAAAATAAAGAAATAAACAAAACAAACAAATAAATAAATAAATAAAATTGTCTCCTCTCCTCTCCTTCCTCTATTCTATTCTATTCTATTCTATTCTATTCTATTCTATTCTATTCTATTCTATTCTATTGTCCAGTCGGGAAATTTCTCCTTAGTTCAAGTTGGATCATTCCTTGATAAGGTTCAATCCATTTTTTCCAATTGGGTGTATGAGAAGCTATTGCTACAAGGACAGAAACTTGGTTTTCCTTGCAACCATCAGAAGTACAGTAATTGTTAGTGTATCCCCTGTAGATTTCTAGATACAAAAACTTCCAAGCTATAAAAACATGTCTGAGTTCTCCAGATGAGGGTAAAAGATGAGACCTTAGCCTGTCTTGCAAAAAGCTCACTCCTGGGTTTGAAGAGACTCAGGTGTCTTTGTTTCCTTTATAATCACAGCCCAAACACAGGTAAGAGGAAGCATCTTTGCTGTAAATTTGTTCTGGGGCCATCCAGGTGGTATTGGTGGTGGCTGATCTGCTAAAGCTCCAGTGAAATTTCAACCTTCAAATCAGTTTCTACCTAAACTTTTATTTCTGTCCTAGGAGGGAAGTTGAGAAGAATTACCAGGTAGGAATGATGCTATGGTGGATGCTGATGCTCTTCTGGCTCCTGGCTCCAACTACAGCAAAGAGGCTACAAACCATGTGTGTGTTCAGGGATTATATCCCATTAGAGGAATGCTACTATAGGCCTGGTGATCATATTATTGGTGGGAATTTGCCTTTGGGAGCTAGTTTAAATTCTACTGTCCCACACTTTAATATATCAAATCTTCTTTTAGATAATAGGTAAGTTTCAGCTGGACCTCTTTCAAAAATCCTTCTTCTAGTATTCTGCACTGTCTAAGTGTAATATACACCTTCTCCATTTCTAAGTAAAATAGCAAGCTCCTAAAATAAGCTGCAATTCTGAACTTCTGAAAGCTAGGTACTTCAAAAGGAATTCTTTATTGAAAGGAGTGATCCAGATACTAGCCAAAGCAGAGTCTAAGATACCCCCAGGCATACAGGAAGAGATAAATGAATGTGGATTTAGTCAACCAAAGAAACAACAGGTTAATCCCCCTCCCCTTTTTCTGGGAACGTATCTTAGAAAAGTTTTTTAGGAAGTTCCTCTCAGAGCTGGAATTTTTCTGGTCACTTCTCATCTTGCTATCTCTCCAAGAAGTGACAAGGTCCCAGGCATCTGGCTGCAGTCATATATAGTGTTGAAGTTATACAGATTCAATGCAAGGCTTTAAATATTCAGGTTACATCAAAAGGGTTACTTGTACCAACTCTCCCCATCCTTCTTCTTCCATTATAGAATGGCAGCATTCAGGCTTTGCTGAGAAAGATCCTTAAAAAAAACCCAAATCCAATTTGGATGTTGCTACACCAAACCAAATACTGAAGCAAACTCTACAAGCAAACAACCTTAATTGTAATGTTCCCCAATGTTTTTCTCATTATAGACTCATCCCCGGTAACTACCAGCAGATCCTTGCATTGATGTTTGCTGTCTCCCAGGTCAATAAGGATTTTCTTCTACTCCCCAACATCACCCTTGGCTTCCACATCTATGGCTATTACCAGAGGGAGATAGTTATTTCCTTAAACAGCCTCTCCATGCTCTCCTCACAATGCCAAGTGGTTCCAGGTTACAAATGTGGCTGGAAGGGCACTCTGTTCTCCATCATTGGTGGCCTCAATCCCAAATCTTCAAGGCAGATGGATTCCATCTTCAGCATCTTTAAGGTCTCACAGGTAAGAGAGCTCTATTGGATAAAGTATGGAGTAGACAGAGATCAGAAGGTTACTCAAAAGCAGAGAGGAAGGGGTTGGGGAGGCACATCATGAGCATGTGACTCTTAGTTAATCCTTTATTAAAAAGTGGCCATCATTTTAGTGCCATTTATTCTCTGAATCCGATTGTTAGTTTTTTTTCTCTTGTCTTCCAACATATCTCAACCAATAAAAATGTTTAACTGGTGATTCCTAAAGTGAACGTCAACTTTTACTTTGTTTTTGTCAAAATAATTTCATTTCCTCCAGCTTGGTGTTGGCTTTGAGTTCTCTCAGGAAGAGAGAAGAGTTTATCCTTCCTTCTTCCGGATTAATCCTAAAGAATCTTCTCAATATGTGGGTTTAGTCCAGCTGCTCCTACATTTCCAGTGGAACTGGGTTGGGCTTATGGCCTCTGAACATGACAGGGGAGAAAGATTTGTCTCAACTCTGACCCCAATGCTCCAGGAGAAGGAGATATGCCTGGCTTTCTCTGAAAGGTTGAATTCACATGATATTGAGATTATAGTGAAAAAATTAGTTCTCAGTTTCAAGACTTGGTCAAAAACTGAAGTGATTCTTCTTTTTGGAAACTTTGATTTTAGTTTAAGTGTACACGCAATTTGGTTTCTCTATGTAAAATCAAGCAAGACAACATTTCAGAATGTTTGGATTTTAACCTCCCATTGGAAACTGAGTGTGGCGGAATCTGAACACGCATTGTTATTTGTAAAGTCTTTCCATGGAGTCTTGCATTTCAGAGACCACACCGGGGATGTCTCAGAATTCAATCATTTTGTTCTGTCTTTAGACCCTTTGAATCCCCAAGGAGATGTCTTTCTCCCTCGATGGTGGGGATTGGTTTTTGGCTGCAAAATCCATAAATTAGGAGAGATCCCTCCAAAGGGGGAAAAACTATGTACAGGAAAGGAGAATGTGCAGAATCTGCCCAATTACATTTTTGAAACAAGAATGACAGGTGAAAGTTACAATATCTACAATGCCATTTATGCTGTGGCACATGCATTACATACAATATTTGGATCCAGAGCCCAAGCAACTGTGGTGAGGTTTGGAAAGAGGACCCCAAATATCCAATCATGGCAGGTAATTTCTGTGGTTGCTCAGAGAGGAAGATTCCCATATGCATTTCTTCAGTTACTGATTCAGTTTCCGCATGTTATCATATCAATGCATATTAAAAGCAATTATTAGAAAAATATGAGTTAAGAATAATGTTTTGTTGGAAGACATTAGAGAGAGGGGAAAAGAGAAGGGAAGGTTCCTTAAAATGTTTAAAAGTGTGTCTAGTTAATGTTGGAAATGTAGTCAAAAGCTTATTTTATCATGTGTGGTGGCCTTGTGATAAAATAAAAATTATTCTGGGCAAAAATAAACAGATGGCTATAAAAGATAATAGGGAAACACGTAGATTTTATAGCTGAACTATTTTTATTAGGGATGATACCAGAAAAATTTGAGCAGAAAAGTATGTATTTAGTATCCCATATCTTAACAGCAGTGAGGATTATTTTGGTTACAACATTGGAAAGATGAAGAAAGACCCCAAGGGGAAGAGATAGTTAAGAAGATACTAGATTCTGCAGTAATGGATAGACTTACATTTAAAATTAAACAGAAAGAAGACACAGAATATGATCAGACATGGAACTTATTTTACCAGTGATTGGAGAGTAAGAATGGAATCTGTATTGTTAAGCAAATTAAATACCCAGAAAACACATTTATTAAGCACTATTAAATGTAATTAATAGAACATTAATAAAAGTTATTACAAAAATAAGAAAAAAGAAGAAAGACCTTCATAAAGTCCTGAAAGGCTTCAATGTTTACCTGGGTTTCAGGAGGTAACCATGACAGGGAGTAGAAGTGAACTGAGACCACAACAACAATCTGTCTAGGTTTGAGAAAGAAGCTTCAAGAAGTCAGAAGTCCTAGTTGGCATATTTGCAGAACAATCTCCATTTCCCTCAGCATGTAACCTGAATCCAACTTGTAGAAAGACACTCAATTCATTTTAATCCTGGTTTATGTTTCTATAGTTTCACATCCTACGTGACCCTTCCCCCCATTTGTTCAGCTTTATGCTTATTGCACTGCTCAGCTTATGTGAATGCAGCCACCTGAGCACGTAAAGAAGGACTCAAAATAGCCTTAATGTGTTGTTTGTCTCAAACCCATCAGACTTTTCTGCATTACTGGATAAACATTGAACTTCTCTGAACAGTGAAGAGACAAATCAGGGCAAGCACTTCCTTTTCCTTGACTACATTTCATCAAACATGGTTCCTGCATTCTGCTCTGTTCGATTCTCAGATAGAAAAAAATCAAAGGAATTGTACTCTGTTTCCATACAAATAATTTAATTGTTGCTAAAGTGAATTTATCAATTACAAGACCTTGCCATAAAGTAAATATTTCAAACTACATGTAGTCAAATATCTCAGGAGAAAGAGCACATGATTAATTTTGGAATGTGGCACTGAAATTTTTCATATGTGTTTATTCTGGTAAAGCCATATCTAAAGAAACCATGATACAAAGGACCAATGATAAAGATTTTTTTTTTTTGTAGTTTCAGAGTAAATACTTGGTGTTACTCCAGATTCCACAATTCTCCACCAAGAGAATCCTCTAGCTTTTCAGACATAAATTCATCTTCTCAAAATTGTCACCATGTTCTGCTAGAAGCCATAACCGTAGCTCTAACCAAATACTCCTATTTCTAAAGATCACGTTTATTTCAGATTCTTCCCTATTTGGGTAATGTGCAGTTCAACAACAGTGCTGGAGATGAAGTCTTCTTCTCAGAAGATGGACTGGGATCTGCTCGTTATGACCTTCTCAATTGGCTTTTCCTCCCCAATCAATCTTTTGTCCCCATGAAAGTTGGGCAAGTGAATCCTGAGGCTCCCCCAGGCCAGGATTTCACCATTAAGTCTGATGGAATTGTCTGGGCCACAAAGGTGAGCTGCAAGGAAATGTTGTAAATTCTGGGAAAGATTCATTCTCTTTCTGAAATGCAGAACATCCTTCTAACTCAATTGAGTCAGAAATCATGGCAGTCATTTCGTGACAAATCTGCTTTTCATGTAACACATTTGAGGTCTGATTTGTGTCATTCCACAAAGGGAACAATTTCTATTTGAAACACAGAATGCAATTACAGCAAAAAAAACAGTGATTTCCATGGACCATTTCTGCTCAGTTGCATCCTCATAGTTCTTTCTTTTAGAAATGCTGTGCTTCAGTCACAAGCCTTCCTTTGCAGGATGAAACCCCAGTTCCAATCTCCAGCATCTGTAGGTGGATTTGGAGTTTCACTGGCCTGCATCCCCTAGCAGCTGTTCCTGGTTTTTGATAGAAAATGGTGAACAATTTGTTTAGAAGAGATTCTGAGCATAGAAATAGGAATGTGGGAACCAATTAAATAATTCATTGGTATTTCTCTCTCAGACCATCCCCTTTGCCAGGTGTGGCAGGAAGAGGTGCCAGGCAGGAGAAAGGAGAAGAGTTCCTGAGGGCAAACAAGTTTGCTGCTACCAGTGTGATGCTTGTCCAGAAGGGACCTTTTCTAATCAGACAGGTAGACCAGTCTTTAAACCTTAATCCTCCAGAATCAAAGGAAGACATTCATTAAATCAATCTATTTTTGTCCTTGTTGTCATTTGTGATGAGATTGATGTCCATTCATAGTGCCCTACCACAGAGGACACTTTTCCTAATCCTCAGCAATTGGTATTAGGATGGATTGAGGGCAGAATTTGTGAATCCCCAACATGCATTTCCACTCTAACATCCAATTGGGAAAACCAACTTCCAATTTTTTCCTGAGGTAGTGTGGTATGTGATCCAAAGGTTTAATTTTTATCATTTAGTGCATGCTACTTCCATCAGCTCTATCAACCTCTGAGGAAACAGACCTGCCAGAGAAAAAGGAGATCCATCTATCTGTACTACTTTGATACAGGAGGATCAAAAAGTCTGAATGAACAAATTTGAAGTACAAAGCAGAGAGGTTAAGGCAGGAATATTATACGCAGAATTAAAATAGCATCTTTCCTAGATAAAAGATCTGTCATTCTTCTCTTGGTTCCATTATAAAGTGAGAGATAAAAGAGGTAGGAATCTCAACCTGAAATCCTCATTACCCATGGAAGTGCACATTGAATGGATAGCTGGAATTGAACAAATCCTCATCACTGGTTAATCAGTATCATCATAAATGAAGGATATGCCCTTTTGGATGCTCCATAAATTGCAGAGCGGGTTCTTTATTTAATCCCTTTGTAGGTAAGTCAATAGCAGAAAGGAAATATGTATATCAAAAGACAAAAATTTTTGATTTCAGATGCAGTTCATTGTGAATCCTGCCCAGAAGACCAATTTCCCAACAAGGACAAGGACCAATGCATTGCCAAGAAGATCCACTTCCTTGCTTACCAAGACACCCTGGGATACACATTAGTTTTTCTTGCTGTTTTTCTATCTGGGATCACTTCTGCAGTCCTGCTGATTTTCTATAAACATCATGACACACCGATTGTCAAAGCCAACAACCGAGGTCTCAGCTACATCCTCCTAGTCTCCCTTCTGCTCTGCTTCCTCTGCTCCTTCCTCTTCATTGGTCAACCAGGGAAGCTCACCTGTCTCTTCCAACAATCTGCCTTTGCCATTCTCTTTTCTCTTGCAGTTTCCTCTGTGTTGGCAAAGACTCTCATGGTGGTTCTGGCCTTCATGGCCACCAAGCCAGGGAACAAGACAAGGAAACTCTTAGGAAAACCACTGACCAACTCCATTATCTTAGCCTGTCCCCTGGTCCAAGCCCTTCTTTGTGCCACTTGGCTGGGAACCTCTCCCCCATTTCTTAACTTGGACTTCCACTCCCTGTTTGGAGAGATCATCTTGGAATGTAAGCAAGGCTCAACTGTAATGTTTTATGCTGTCCTCTCTTACCTAGGACTTTTGGCTCTTGTCAGTTTCACAGTGGCATTTCTAGCTAGGAAATTGCCTGATAGTTTTAATGAGGCCAAGTTCATTACTTTTAGCATGCTGGTCTTTTGCAGTGTTTGGATCACCTTCCTCCCTACCTACCTGAGTACCAAAGGGAAGTCCATGGTGGTAGTGGAGATCTTCTCCATCTTGGCCTCTGGGGCTGGTCTCTTGGTTTGTATCTTTCTTCCCAAATGCTATGTTATAATACTGAGGCCCCATCTTAATTGTAAAGAAAATATAGTAAGAAACAAGAATTTCTAATTAATGCTAGGATTAGCCTCATTTGTATTTATCTTTGTGGAATATTTAAAATGTGATAAAATTTTAATAAATGATGACGTAAAGGAGGAATTTGTCCCTAAAAGAATTCCTTATCAAGTTCTGCAACTGCTTACAATATTCCTGTGATCAGTCTTTTGTTTTTCATGTTTTCAAGGTGTCCTTAATGAGGTCCAATGCCCTGTATGTATGGAAAACTTGTTATTCAAGATGTGTTTCTTATTTCAGATATTTCTAAGATTATATGGCAAAGGAAAAAACCAAGAATTGCATAGAAACTAGGACAAGATGCTAAGGAAAAGCGGGGGCGGGGTTACCAAACCTGAAATTGTATTTTGAGCCATATTGTGTGGCCTGGTTAAAAGAGTGGGTGAACCTCCAGAATAAGAGACTGCCTGAATTAGAGGGCCACGAATTAAGGTTTGGATGGCACAGTTGTTTATGGTATCAATATAGTTAAGGTTGATTTTAATAATCACTTTGCTAGAAGTGCAATACTAAGAGTTTGGAATAAATATAAAAGAAGGTTTTATACAAAGTTGCCTCTTTGGATGGCCCCACCCACTCAAGAAGTTTTTTTTTAAAAGAATTTGTAGTGAAGCCAGACAGATGGATTTACGGTAACATATTATCTTTCAATTCTGGTGAAGTTACATTAATGTTGAGGGAAGAATTTGAATTAGACAGTTATGCTTAGCATTGCTTTAAATATCAACAACTGAAAGAACTGTTTAAATTGGATAAAAAAGAGTTGTGGGTTTGATTTTGCTAAAAATGAATTGGAAATCTTACTGCCTGGTAGTGATGATGGGTTTTCTGCTAAAATTAAGCAAGATCATACACACATTTGAAAGTAAACCAGGAACCCTGTAACTGTGGAGTCTGTCTAGCAAGAACAAATAATTCTCATCCACAGGAAATATGCATGTGTAAATCTTGTAACAATCCTGGCTAATTAGAAAGCTGATAAAAGTAACTTGAGTTAGACAACTGGAAGACCTCAGCTAATAATTAGGAATAGAGATGGCCTGCAGAAAATCAAATGTGTATTAGGTAACTCCTAGGTGAGTCGTTAGCTAAGACTTGGGAATAGGGACAGCTAGAGACCAATGGAACAAATTGTAGAATTATTACTAAAATGTTTATTAGATGATATTTCTTATTATCTCACTGTGCCCCACCTTCTCCTTTAGTGAAAATGTATAAAAGTTACTCTATCCTTTGTTCTTGGCTCTTGGCATTTTGACCAGGAGCCCCTTTCCTTGAATAAAAAGCAATCCAATAAAAATCAATCACAAAACCTGCACCTTGTGTGTGGCATCCATCATTGGCTTCAGCACCAGGCTTAGACCCAAACTGGGGAGAACGGGGTCAATATTGCTAAGATTTATAAAATGTTATTGAAATTGAATTTGGAAAGGGAACATGTAAAACATTGTGTTATTCAGAGAACAAGGAATTTTCAATATAATGTGATGCTTGAACAATGGAAAAATATGTGGTTGAAAGCTTTTATATTTACACTAAACTATAATTTAAAAGAAATTTTTTATAAAATAATGTATTGCTGGTATTTAACACCGGATAAATTATCTAGAGTATATAAGGGTATTTCAAATGAATTTTGGAAGTGTCAAAGAAAGAAGGAATGTTTTACTAATTATGGTGGACATGTGATAAAGCAAAGAAATTTTGGAGTAAGGTATTATAATACAGAAAATTCTTATAACAAAACTAAAAATGAAACCAGAAACTTTTCTTTTAGGTTTGGAAACTTGGAGAAAAAATTTGGAACTTTTATCTTATTTTGTGTTGACACACAAAAATGGAAGGACACTTTGATTTCCATTTTATGAATGGCTATAGAAGCTGATGAAGTTGGCAGAAATGGCTAAATTGACCATTTTGGTTAAAGCAGAGAATATAAGTACTTGGTTTGCAAATGGGGACCGCTTGTGAACTTTGTGCTTAAAGTGGAAAAAAATGAAAAGTTGATTTTGGGTTTTACCGATTAGGCTAAAGTTTTTCTAGAAATGGCTAGTTTATATTATTATAAGAAAACAAATAATTGCTGTTTAATGTTAATGCTTTTTTTTACTGAAACAGAGGGATTTGGAAGTCATTGTTTCTTCTATTCTTTTCCCCAATTTCTCCTCACTTTCCTCTCCCCCTTTTCCCCTTCTACTGTGTCTTCCTATGTACTTTTGTGTCCTATCTTATAACATAGTAAAAAATGTTAAACTGTAAAAAAAGGTATGTTTATTAGTTCAAGGAGGGAATTTTCTTATTTTCTTCCTTATTTTATTTAGTTTATTTTTAAGGTATTGTTTTAAAGGATTGGGTTCTATATCAGTGTTTCTATACATACACAATGTATTTGTGTATGTATAGAAACTTGAGCCGTTATAAAATTTCTTTTTTTTGAAGTAGCCATGTTTAAATCCTCCCACCCATCAAGATCTGCAGTGCTGCCTCATCAATGTGAGCCTCATAGTTCCCCTCAGAGGAATGAATGGGAACGCATAGGAGGTGCACACATAGGAGGTGGAGAGAGCATGGACGCCAATGGTGTTTTGCAGGAGCTGCAACCCAATGGACCCCACTGGGGCTCTGCAGCCCGTGCTGTTCAGGTGGGTCCAAGCACTGGGACTGCCAGGTCGGCAGTCAGGAAGAGATAGAGACATGGGAGTGAGGCAGGTGATCAGGCCTGCTGAATGCTCCAGGTGGCCGCCCACTCACCTGCCAACTCAGTCCCACCATCTCCTTTTTCTGGCCAATGGCCATCTCAGCTAGGACAAGGCAAGTGGCTGTGTGGCCCCCTTGCAGGCCAAATTTCATGCCACCCTCCATGCATCTGCTTCCACTTGTTACTGTTGCTGCCACCACAGGGCTAAGCCAGTGCTGTCCAAACCTCTTCCTCCAGCTCCATCAGACACATGGGATGAGCCTCCCACCCACTGCCCCAATCGCAATGGCCCCACTTCATGGGAGAGGCAGGGAGACCCATCCCCAGGAGGCAGACAAGACTCCTGTCCCTAATCTGCCTCTCCTGAGCCGATGCCCAGAGCTGAGCCACATGCCCTACACCACTGTACCTCGGAACCCCACAGCCAGGCCACCCCCACCTCACCTCCTGCCTCATCTTCAAGCAGGGGCACCAACAGTAGCAGCCTTCCAGCAGGAGCCCTGCTGTCCCCCAACCCTCCCCCCAGGCCAGGATGTCCAGACTGGGCAAGGAGAGTGACCTAGCAGCAGCAGCCAGGAGGAGGAAGAGGAGGTAAGTGGGCCCAGGCAATCCCTCAGGGAAGTGAGGTTGGGCTGTAGAGTTCGTTGACACCCTGTGTGGCCTGAGAAGGTCAATGAGGCTCCTCCAGTGGATCAGCTAGTCCCACCCCACAACATGAGGGACCACATCCACCCTGGCCATGCTCATCCAGACACCCATGCTCCCCATGGCTCCCCTGTGGGCAACAACAATCCTGATCTGGCTTTCAATGAAATGTAGTTTGACAGCCCTGCTTTAGCTCATGTTGAGTCAGATTCATCCTTCATGTTCCTTCGGCAGAGATCAAGAGGATTGCATCCCATCCAAGGCACCAGTAGCTTTTCTATTCCAGGAAGTGGACCATGCAGCAGACCATTCAGAAGGACCATGCAGCAGAGTCTGGGGTATAATCCCCAGTTCCCTTTGGAACCCTATCAGTGGCTAAGAGTGGATGGGCCTCCCTGAATTGAGGGGCAGCATAAACATCACCAGGCCATGATCTGGCCAGGATCTGGCCAGGATAAAAGGGACCAGGGTAGCTCCTCCTCAGATCACATTGGAAGTGGTCTGTTTTGAGTTGATCCAAGTAGGATGGAGGCCATGTTGAAAGGCCTCTAAGGGCTGTGCGAGGGATGGCAAATGGACATTGCTCAAGAGCATAAGTCTGGCGAACCCAGGAGTCCACTATTAAATGCCCTCCAGAAGCTCAGACACGGAGGTTGCCATGCAGCAAGAAACTTTGTTTGTTTGTTTGTTTGTTTATTGGTCAAGCATGTAGAAGATAACAAGTATATGTGTGAACATAACCTAAAACAAAGGAAATAAATACAGATAAATGGGGACAGTAAGACAGGAACAGTAGGTATGCTAGTGCGTTTATGCATTTAAGGACCTCTTAGGAATACTGATGCAGTACAATAGAAACGATCCCAACTGGTCCTGTGAATGAATCTTCAAGAAAAGAATTTCAGACCTGGCAATTTGGGGAGCAGCAGACATTGCAGTAAATATCCTGAGATTCTTCCTCAACTTCCATTTCTGCCTTGTGCTACCATTCCAAAAAAGCACTCATGTTATCTGATCAAACTAGGGCATAAGCCAAAACCAATCTTGTGTGCAGGGGTCATTTCCATGCAGGTCAACTACACAACTTCCACCCTGACTCCATCTGCTCTGTGAATTAGAAGAAGGGACTCAAACATTTTTTCCATTCTGTTGCATGAAGAGAATCTGTTGCCAAGGGGATAGGACAGTGGCTTTTCCCTGCAATTATCAGAACAACAGGCATTCTTCATGTATTCCCTGTGGATTTCTAGACACAAAGATCTTCCAGGATAAAACTTACTTTGAAAAAAATACACCTGAGTTCACCAATTGGAAGACAGAATGTGACACCTTAGTCTGTCTTGAAAAGAGCTCCCTCCTGGGTTTGAAGAGACTCATATGCCTTTGTTTCCTCTATGGTCATGGCCCAAACACAGGTAAAGAGGAAGCATGGTTGCTATAAATTTGCCCTGGGGACCTCCAGGTAGCACAGGTGGTGTCTGATCTGCTAAAGTTCCAGTGAGGTTTCAGGAGCAACCTTCAAATCAGTCTATGCATAAACCTTGGCTTTTGTTTTAGGAGGGAAGGTGATAAGAATGACCAGGCTGGAGTCATTCTACTGTTGATGCTGTTGCTCTTCTGGCTCCTGGCTCCAATTACAGCAAAGAGGCTGAACTGCAGCCGCGCCGCCGGAGAGCTCGGTCAGCAAAAGCGAAAGTAAGAGCATCTGTAGCCGCTCAGTTAGCAAGCTACAGGGGAAAGTGAAACGCTGCGAGCCGCAGCCGTTCAGCACAAAAGAGCGCGAAATTCAAACGGCTGTCGTTTGAATTCAGTCTGGAATACAGCGCGGTGCTGTCATTCCATGAGTCACTGACGCCTACGCAGGGCGCGAGACTTGAATCACTGTCAGAGGCGGCCAGCCGTTACCGCCTACGCTCTCCAGGAGCGCGAAATTCAAAACGCTGCCAACAGCCGTTGCAGCCTGAGCCACAAACGTAACCCAGAGAGAGCAGAGAGGTTCTGTGGAGCCTCTCCAGAGCTGAAGTCACTAGCCCAGCATAACGCTGTAACAGCAGCTGCCACAATCACCTAGAGCATACAGGGTCGTTTTTTTGTCCCAGAGAGATTTTACAGCCTTGTAACCAGCAGAAGTCACAACATGAACTCCAACCCAGCCTTCCCACCGTTCAAGCCTGAGGAAGAGAAGTGGGAATCGTACAAAAATCGTTTTAATCACTACATCGATGCCATTGGTCTGGCTGATGCAACAGAGCACAGGAAGAAGTCATACTTCCTTAGTTATTGCAGGGCCACCATTTTTGATACCGCCACAGCACTCGTCGCTCCACGTGAGTTAAAAAATGTTCCCTGGACAGAATTGTTGGAGATCCTCACCAATCATTACTCCCCGAAGCCTTCGCAGATCGCGAGACGTTTTGCCTTCCGGATGAGGAAGCAAGCTGAAGGGGAAACCATCAACCAGTACATGGCCGCCTTGAGGACTGCAGCTCTCCACTGCGAGTTCAAAAACTACTTAGATGACATGCTTCTCGACCAACTCATCTGCGGGGTCAAGGACCTTCATCTCCAAAGGCGACTGCTTGCCAAGAAGGACCTCAACTTCTCCCAGGCCATCGAGGAAGCCTTGGCTGCAGAACTAGCAACCCAGTCAGCCACCGAGATTCAAGGTTCCATTCCCAAACCAAGCTGTGCCACCATCCACTCGGAAGTGGTGATCAACGAAGATGATCCCAATGATCAAACAGACGTCCACCGTCTCGCCCATGCCAAGCAACCACAGGTAGGAACCAGGCAAGAAAGCAGCAGTGCACCCAAACACATCATCCTGTGCCTATCCTGTGGCGGACCTCACTCGAGGGCTTCGTGCAGATTCAAGGGTGCCACCTGGAACAATTGCCACAAGAAAGGCCACATCGCCAGGGTCTGCCAGGCTGCACACAACTCAGCACAAAGGGGTCCTTCCTTTTCCCATTCTGGCTCCCAAAGGCAAGTACTAAATTGTCACACTTGCTACCATGCTAACCACACCTGTCATTCTATTAGTAAGATCACACATTCCATTTTATTAGAAGGTAAACCTTGTCGTATGGAGGTCGACACGGGGTCAGCGCTCTCAATCATCTCTTGGAGCACACTCAAGAAGATCCAGCCCAGAATATCCAGAAACCAACTCCAGAAGTGCCAGCTCACCTTGAGGGACTATCAAGGGAAGGACATTCCAGTACTCGGCAAAGGCAAGTTCCTTGTTAATTTTAAAGCTTTCAAAGGCCATCTGCCTCTAGTGGTAGTTAACGGCAACCTCCCTAGCCTCCTGGGGCTTGAATGGTTCCCCTACCTCGGCCTTGGGGTAACAGGAGTCCATGCTATCTCAGCTTCTGACACTGACTCCTTATTCGCTGACTACTCTGACATATTCAGCAATGAGTTGGGGTGTTATAACGGTACCCCCATCTCATTTGCAGTTGACCCCCAAGCAGTTCCCGTCCGGCTGAAACCACGTAGGGTACCATTCGCCATTTGGCCTAAACTGGATGCGGAACTTGACAAACTATTAAAACAAGGGGTCATTGAACCCACAGACTTTGCCAAATGGGAGACACCAATTGTCACACCCCTTAAAAAGGACGGCAGTCTGAGAATTTGTTCTGATTACAAGACAACAATTAACCGCTTTCTACAAGTTAGCGCTTACCCAGTCCCGGTCATTCAACATTTACTGCACACTTTTGAGCCTGGCACCATTTTTGCCAAATTGGACATTTCACAAGCGTATCAACAGTTCCCTGTTGACAACCAAACAGCCGATTTACAAACCATTGTGACTCACAGGGGTGCCTTCAGGTGCAAGCATCTCCAATTTGGCGTAAGTGTGGCCCCTGGCATTTTTCAGTCCCTAATGGAACGAATACTACAGGGCCTCCCTGGTGTAGTACCCTACTTCGATGATATATTGGTCTCTGCCAGGGACAGACCCCAGCTCTTCCAGAGAGTCAGAGCGGTGTTGGACAGGTTCAGACAGCATGGACTCAAATTAAAAAGGGAGAAATGTGCCATTGCCACTAAACAGGTGGACTTTCTGGGCTATAGAATTGACGCATCAGGCATCCACCCCCTAGAATCCAAAGTCAAGGCAATCCATGAGGCACCCACTTCAACCACTAAAGCCGAACTACAAGCCTTTTTGGGATTATTAAACTTCTATGCATCATTCCTACCGCACAAAGCATCAGTAGCTGAGCCTTTACACAGACTCTTAGATAAAAAATCACCTTGGCACTGGGGACACAAGGAAGACACCGCCTTTCACGCAGTCAAATCACTGCTCACATCAGACACTGTCCTTATACAATTCGACCCATGTCTTCCATTAGTACTAGCAGCAGATGCATCCCCTTTTGGGATTGGAGCTGTGTTAAGCCACAGACTACCAAACGGCTCCGAGGTACCAATCGCCTTCTTTTCCAGAACACTCTCAGCAACAGAGCGTAATTACAGCCAAATTGATAAGGAGGCCTTAGCCGCTGTTGCAGCAGTAAAGAAATTTCATGAATTCCTTTTTGGTCACAACTTCGAACTTATCACAGACCATAAACCTCTCCTGGGTCTTCTATCCGGAGACAAGCAAACCCCCCAAGTGTTGTCTCCCAGGATGACGAGATGGACCTTGTTCCTGGCGGCATACTCGTACAAACTCATCCACTGCCCAGGGAAAACCTTAAGCCTCGCAGATACCCTCAGCCGCTGCCCCCTGCCAGCTCCAGCTGAGGATCCGGCCCCTGTCCATGCCATCTTCGATGTCGCCGAGCTTGACCTTCCTGTCACCGCCCTCGACATCGCCACCAAATCTAAGGCCGGCAGAACAATCGCCCAGGTAGTGGACTGGGTGAGGAGGGGGTGGCCGGGCACTAACCTTGCAACCGAATTCACACCTTTTAAGACCCGTCAACAGGAACTATCTAGCTTGCAGGGCTGTCTGTTGTGGGGCACCAGAGTCGTCATTCCGGCCTCACTTCGCACGCCAGTCTTAGAAGCACTGCACGAGGGTCACCCGGGCATCGTCCGGATGAAGGCGTTAGCTCGTAGTTACGTCTGGTGGCCTGGCTTGGACGACGACATCGTCAAGTGGGTAAGCTCTTGCCAACCCTGTCAGGAATCCAGACCATCCCCTCCAGTCACCACCCCCACAAAGTGGGAGAGCACCAACGCGCCATGGTCAAGACTTCACATTGACTTAGCCAGTCCAATGCACGGCAAAACCTTCTTGGTGGTTGTGGATTCATACTCTAAATGGATCGATGTGGCCCAACTATCCACGACCACCACGCAAGCGGTTACCAAGGCTTTGACCCGTCTATTCGTGACACACGGTCTGCCTGATACTATAGTTTCGGACAATGGCCCCCAGTTTGCCTCAACAGAATTCAGCCGCTTTGCCACCAATCTTGGCATTCGACACATCTTCATGGCTCCCTTTCATCCTGCCAGCAACGGATTGGCAGAGAGAGCCGTTAGGTCCACAAAAGAAGCGTTAGCCAGATTCAGCAAAGAGGACTGGCATCACAGACTCTCCCGTTTCTTACTGAGCCAACACTCAACCCCATGCATGGTAACCAACAAATCCCCGGCTGAACTCCAGATGGGTAGACGCCTAAGAACTGTGTTGGATAGGCTCCACCCTCACTATTGCCCTGACACCCCTCTTGGTTCAATGACGGGGGTCAGAGATTTTGTCTTGCAGGAACATGTCTTTGCAAGGAACTACGCCGGAGACCCACTGTGGATTCCAGGGGAGATTGTAGCCATCACCAGTCCCAGGTCGTACCGAGTCCAGCTGGAAGACGGCCGCATCTGGAGAAGGCACCTGGACCAATTAAGGAAGCACCAGGGTACCCTCGCCAGTGCTGGATCGTGGGCACAGGTCAGCCCCCAGGTGCCACACCAAACTCTCATCGGAGACCATGTCAGAGGCTCTTCGCCACCCTCACCTGAGCCGAGAGAGCAGGCAGTAGACCGAGACTGCCCGATGGGTCCGCCACCTGAACCATCTGATGGAGCTATGGCATCGCCGGCCAGAAGCACTTCACCGGTACCAGCTCAGACCTCCATCACCAACCCTACCTGCTTCTTCGAACTCTGAGTCACTTGGTAACTCACCTGAGTTACGACGCTCTGGGCGCCAGCACAGACCACCCGCTTATTTAAATGACTATACGTGTTCGCATCTGGGGGGAAGGGATGTTATGTCCCTGGAACTTGCCAAAGTTCCCAACCAGGTCCGTTCCTACTGCGGGGGCGTTTGCTGCTCCTCATTGGCTGGCTCCCCTCGACAGCCGGCTATAAAAGCCAGCTGCAGGGTCCGGTCAGCCGCTGTTCGTTGGAAGCCTGCTTCCAGCAGAGCTGACACGTTCAGTCCTTTATTCCTTGAATAAAGTCTTGTTGTATTTATGCCCTGGTCTAGCCTCTCATTGCTCAATCCACAACACAAAACAAACAAACAAACAAATAAATAAAATTGTCTCCTCTCCTCTCCTTCCTCTATTCTATTCTATTCTATTCTATTCTATTCTATTCTATTCTATTCTATTCTATTCTATTGTCCAGTCGGGAAATTTCTCCTTAGTTCAAGTTGGATCATTCCTTGATAAGGTTCAATCCATTTTTTCCAATTGGGTGTATGAGAAGCTATTGCTACAAGGACAGAAACTTGGTTTTCCTTGCAACCATCAGAAGTACAGTAATTGTTAGTGTATCCCCTCTAGATTTCTAGATACAAAAACTTCCAAGCTATAAAAACTTGTCTGAGTTCTCCAGATGGGGGTAAAAGACGACACCTTAGCCTGTCTTGCAAAAAGCTCACTCCTGGGTTTGAAGAGACTCCCGTGTCTTTGCTTCCTTTATAATCACAGCCTAAACACAGGTAAGAGGAAGCATCTTTGCTGTAAATTTGTTCTGTGGCCATCCAGGTGGTATAGGTGGTGTCTGATGTGCTAAAGCTCTAGTGAAATTTCAAGTTCAACCTTCAAATCAGTTTCTACCTAAACTTTTATTTCTGTCCTAGGAGGGAAGTTGACAAGAATTACCAGGTAGGAATGATGCTATGGTTGATGCTGATGCTCTTCTGGCTCCTGGCTCCAACTACACAAAAGAGGCTACAAACCATGTATGTGTTCAGGGATTATATCCCATTAGAGGAATGCTACTATAGGTCTGGTGATCATATTATTGGTGGAAATTTGCCATTGGGAGGCAATGTGGAATCTCCTGTCCCCGAATTTAATACATCAAATCTTCTTTTAGAAAATAGGTAAGTTTCAGCTGGACCTCTTTCAAAAATACTTCTTCTAGTATTCTGCACTGTCTTAGTGTAATATACACCTTCTCCTTTTCTCAGTAAAATAGCAAGCTCCTAAAATAAGCCGCAATTCTGAAGTTCTGAAAGCTAGGTTCTTCAAAGGAATTTTTTATTGAAAGGAGTAATCCAGATACTAGCCAAGGCAGAGTCTAAGATACCCCCAGGCATACAGGAACAGATAAATAAATGTGGATTTAGTCAACCAAAGAAACAACATGTTAATCCCCCTCCCCCTTTTCTTTCCCTTCTCCCCTTATCTTAGAAAAGTTTTTCAGGAAGTTCCTCTCAGAGCTGAAATTTTTCTGGTCACTTCTCCTCTTGCTATCTCTCCAAGAGATGACAAGGATCAAGGCATCTGGCTGCAATCATATATTGTGTATGCACACATACAGATTCAATACAAGGCTTAAGATATTCAGGTTACATCAAAAGGGTTACTTGTACCAACTCTTCCCACCCTTCTTCTTCCATTATAGAATGGCAGCATTCAGCTTTAGCTGAGAAGGATCCTTAAAAAAAAACCCAAACCCAATTTGGATGTTGCTGCACCAAACCAAACACTGAAGCAAACTCTACAAGCAAAAAACCTTAACTGTAATATTCCCTGTATTTTTCGGA
>NW_020770091.1:0-31676 GCF_900518735.1 Pseudonaja textilis
ATTATGGCCTCCTCTCCTCTTCCACAACAGCTTTCAGCAGGGGAGAGTCATGACTATTTCCATCAAAATAAGAAGGCCTTGGTACAGCAATTTGGGATTACGTATCAAGAAGCCACAGCAATAATTCAACAATGTCCAACATGTAGCTTGCAGGCCAAAGGTATCCCTGAAGGTGTTAATCCTAGGGGTACTCAAGCCTGTGATACATGGCAAATGGATGTAACTCATTATCCTCCCTTTGCTCCCTGGAAATACATTCATGTATCAGTTGATACATATTCAGGGTTTATTATGGCAACATTACAAAGAGGAGAGGCTACTAAAAATGTTATTAATCACTGTATTCGGTCATTCGTAACGTTGGGATGTCCAAAAATTCTCAAAACAGATAATGGTCCTGCTTATGTCAGTTCTCCCTTTGCTGAGTTTTGCCATAAGTGGGCCATCACACATAAATTTGGCATACCTTTCAATAGCCAAGGTCAGGCTATTGTGGAAAGGGCAAACCAAACTCTGAAAAATGCCCTTGATCGGCAAATAGGGAAAAAAGGCTTAGGCCCCCCGAACCTCCCGGCGTTACAAAACATCTTGAACATTACTCTCTATTCTCTTAACTTTCTTAATCTTACTGGCTCTCCTTCTTCCACAGCGGCTTCTCGCCACTTCACCAAGCCAGTAGTTCCCTCTTCCCGTCCTCTTGTTTATTTCAGACAGCTTCCAGATCCTGCGTGGAAAGGTCCTGCACAGCTCATCACCTGGGGAAAAGGTTACGCTGCTGTCCAACTTCCTGATCGAGTGCTTTGGGTTCCTGCTCGCTGTGTCAGACCTTACCATGGCAAACCTGACTCTAACTCTAATTTTTCTTCTGATATCAATATTTCCTGTCTTTTCTCAATTCAGGGCATCTCCTGATGCTATTTTTACTTTTCTTGCTGACACTGTTACCTTTATTTTTAAAGATAATCTCCTTTCTACATGTAATTATGTTTTCCAACACAATGGTAGCTTTCTTTCGCCTACTTCTGACATTACTGTTCACTATTACTATTCTCCTTGTTTAATATTTTTAACTATACATGTTACTCTATCTACTATAGGATCTTATTCTTGCTTAGGATTTTCTCACAATCACACATACTTTAATCACACTGTTCTATTACTTTCCACTCCTTCACTGGCATCTCCTCCACTATCCTCTGCTTTTCCTACACTGCCATCTCAAGCTAATTCTGAGACAACTTTTCCTGGAGACAAACTGCAATGGCATCTTCGTTGCTGCTTTCCACCCTGTGATGTCACCAAATGCATATTGCATCATTCATCTTCCTGGGTTCCTGTTCACTACAAAACACCTGTCGTGCGAAGACGCCACCTCATCCCTGATGACACTCATCGTAAGACTACAGCTCCCATTCGAGCTCGCCATCTTGGGTATCCTGTCTTCATCGCTGACAACTCCATCTCTAAGCGGTCTGCATCTCGTGCTGTTCCAAGATTTGGCTATCATCGCATTCCTCGAAGCTTACAACCTTCTACAAATGAACATCAACCTCAATATTATACCTGGACTATCCTTGATTTTCAAGGAAAAATTTTAAACACCACCACTAATTATACTAGATGGCCATGGTTTCCTCAGCTTTTCATGGATTTTGCTGAAATGGGGACAGGAGTAGAAAAATTTGCAGATAAAGAACTACAAGCTGATAAATGGGACAAGCAAGGCTCCTGTTCTCCAGCACCTGCTCACAACTTTAGACTATATTTTTGTCCTGCTCACAGTACTGGTGCTTCTCGTGCTGCCTGCGGTGGGGTAGTTGACAGATATTGTAAAAATTGGAGTTGTGTATCCACAGGTCATATCTGGTGGGAAGCGCCTACCAAAAATGACTATATTCATATTACCCGTGCTCAAGAACATCTTCCCTGCTCTTCAATGCCTTGTTGTGGACAGAGACTAAATCCACTCAGAATCACATTTACTGCAAAAGGAAAGACACTTACAAAAAAACAATGGATGGTTGGGTTTACTTGGGGAGGACGTCAGTGGGATGCTCAAGGAGATGAAGGGAATATTTTTACAATTCGTCTTTCTATATCTATGTCTAATTATGATATTGGTCTCAATCAAAATTTGAAATCAAACTTTCTACAAAAACCCAATATTCAGGTGAATCCATTAGTACAATTGGTTAATTCTTCTTACAAATTGCTAGCAACTACACTTAATGACTCATTCAAAATTGATCAATGTTGGCTTTGCTTATCTGAATTGCCACCATTCTATGAAGCAGTAGCTTCCAATGAACCTATTAGTAACTCCACCAGTGACACACAATGCAGATGGAATACTTCCTCCATCACTATCACTAACATAGTAGGTAAGGGATGTTGCCTAGGAAACATACCTGCCAGTCACTCTCAATATTGTCAGAAGGTTTCATCTGGATATCACTGTGATGTATATTTACCAAAAGAAAGATTAGGCCTTAACATTGGAGGCTATGCTCCTGTATACACCACCTCCAATGGCAATCTCACAGCTCGTCTCAAAGGACAATTCTTTATCCCAGGTAATAATTCTATATGGGCATGCTCCACAGGAGCAACTGCTTGTGTTCATGGTGATGTTCTTATTGCTCAGAAATCCTTTTGCATTCAGGTAACACTGATTCCAAAGATCACAATTTATCCAGGGTCAGAACTTATTAATAAACTTGAACCTCCACAATTTCCCCTTCATCAAAAAAGAGAAGTAATAACAGCTATAACACTATCTGTATTGTTAGGCCTTGGGGCAGCAGGTGCAGTCACAGGTGCAGCAGCTTTAGCTGTTGGTCATCAACAGTTAGCTACTCTTAGTTTACAAATAGATGAAGATCTCAAACGAATAGAGACTTCAATTACTGCTCTTCAAAATTCTCTCTCATCTCTGGCTGAAGTGACTCTCCAGAACAGAAGAGGTCTGGATTTATTATTTTTAAACAAAGGGGGATTATGTGTAGCATTAAAAGAAGAGTGTTGTTTTTATGCTGATCATTCAGGAATTGTTAAAGATTCCATGGCTGAATTACGTAAACGGTTGAAGGATAGAGAGAATGAAAGACAACAAGGACAGCCATGGTATCAAAGCATGTTTAATTTTTCTCCCTGGTTAACAACACTCTTATCAGCCTTAATAGGTCCTCTTGTGTTATTGCTTCTTGCATGTACTATTGGTCCATGTGTAATAGGACGTTTACTAAAATTATTGAAGGATCGTTTGAAAACACTTGACAATGAAATTAACAATACTCAAAAAACAGTTAGCTTTCTTACATCCAGCATTGAATCAAAAGATCTGGTCAAAAAACCGCTGTTGGAATGGTACTCTGACCAAGAGTCAGAGGAGGAAATAGTCATTAATAACTTCTTTTCTCCCAAAGAAAATTTCTTAACTAGGTCCAGCCACGACTCGGGGGATGAGGACTTCTCCTCGTATGAGCTGGTTCTGCAAGGCATCAACAAACCGAAGGGCTTGTTGCCACCTTGTGAGACTACTCTGGAGGAGAAAGAACTCTATCTAGAGTCATGAGCACAAAAAAAAATAAATAAAAGAAAGGAGGAATTGTGACTATTTTACATTGGTTCTGTCTTGTATTTTTCCATAAAAAGAAATCTTGCTGGAAGGCACGTATTCAGCTCAGCAGGGAAGCACTGACAGGGAGGAAGTTAAATAAAAGAATAACCCCAGACAATAATGTGTATTCCAAGGAGATATGCCTGTCTATAACAGTTACAAAATAACAGCTATAGAGGATGTGGCTCATGTCACGTAAACTGGTCTAAAAAGATTAACATTGCATCTCTTTACCTTTCTGTAAATTTCCTCTCTGACCCCCTCCCTTGAATTAGCACAATAAAAGAGGACAGCAAAAAGCCTGGGGGAGAGAGAGAAGAAGGAAAAAGGGGAAGAAAGGAGGAGGAGGAGGAGAGAAGCCTGGATTTTTCCATCTGTTCCAGGGCAGCTAGGGAATCCCATCTCCCCCAGGCTCAAAGTGCTGCCTCATTTTGAAGATTTCTTGTGTTTTGTGTGTTTTATTTCTTGTGCTTGCTTGGCAATCACTCTTTTGTGAGTCTTGCCTGGCCTCACCCTTGCGAGGGTCCCACTGTCTCGCCCTTGCGAGGGCTACTTTAAATCTCACCCTGGAGAGGGTTATTTTCTGAGAGGAATTCAGCAATCAACCAGAAAGGCGAAACAACAGACCGGTCGCTCAACGCGACATTTGGGGGAATGGAAAAGAAACACGTTGATCCAGGACATGGAGAAGCTAGCAAACCTTCATAATAAAACTGATTGTTGGGTATGTATGCACATGCCAACTCACAAAACATCAGGGCTTCCAATGGTTGCAGTACCTCTGGCTGAAGGCGACTGGTATAAGGGACAATGCTATGGTTGTTCGGGGACGTGGTCTAGCAGTTGGACTACAAGTAACATAAATACTTTACACCTTGGAAGCCAGATCCAAGAGGTGGCAGGTATCTGCTGGACCCACAATGAGACGGTAGAGAATATGACTTACTTGGGAACATATCCATTCTGTAACAAAACAATTGTTATTGGCAATGGAAGTTGGGTTTATTCGGGTGACATGAAAACAAAAAATCTTACTTACTTTGTACACAACATTTCTTATTTTGATATCACATCTTTGATCAATGAAAATGGGTGTCCATATATTCCTGCCACATGCTGTCCCACCACGACAGAAAACCAGCTGCCTAAATGTGCAAATGGGAATAACGCACCATCGTCCACTTATTTGGCTATGTTAATGGAGTCCTTTGCAAAACTAATCTATGCTGAGCCAAATAAGGTTGGTCATCTCCTGGGAGCAAATCTATGGTTGCTGTGTAGACGGATGGCCTATGATCGCATACCAGCACGATGGAAAGGGGTCTGCACCTTTGGGAAAGTAATCCCATCGCATGTCATTTTAAAATCTTTGGGGACTGCTCATATCCACAATGTGCGTTCTGCAACGGAAGTAAACTCTGTTTTGACCCATGACTACTGGACACAAATATCAAGGGGAGTTATTCCCCCTTTAGGAGTCATGATGAACTATAGAGATTTACATCGTTTAAACAATTGGACAGTTACTATGTTTAAAGACACCATTAAAATGCTAAAGCTGCTTGAAGAAGAGCAAGGCAAAATTCTTGACTTTGTCCTGCAAACCAGATATGCGGTGGACACTATTTTGGCTGCGCAAGGGGGAGTTTGCGCTGTGGTTCATATGCATTGTTGCATGTATATCTCTGATTATTCTCCAAACATTACAGCTACTATACAGCATATGGAACAAACCTTGAAGGAGAATCCATTACAATCGGAGGGTGAGGGACTGGATGTGTGGTCTGCACTTTGGTCCTGGTTGCCAGATGGTTCGTGGATTCGTCACCTAATTGTTGGAGTGATATTGCTTATTATATTTTCTCATTGTGTATGCTGTTGTATCCAATGTCTCCCTGGACTTTTAGGAATGTGTCAGGTGAAGCCTACGGAAGGAGAACTGCTGTTGCAGATGGCGAAAAGCTACCGAGGCATCCGCGATCATCAAAAAACTAAAACAGGGGAGATGTGGGAATAAACTTTGACTTGGGTATTGGGTAATGATTAGTCTAAGACCTTATACATACATGCTTGCTTAAAGGTCACTGAGATAGTGCAAAGAAATTAAAAACAAACACTAGAAACAGTCAAGCAGCTCAGACAACTGTAAACAAGTCTGTACTATATCTAATTATTGTAATCCACAATGTGACTATACTTGCTATGCAAAAATCTCAATAAAAGGGAGCACTGGAATTTGCTCTGGGCTCTCATCCTGAGAACACTCGCTTGTGTCTCATCTTTTCCATGAGAGACCACCACACTGGCTTCATAAGACTCTTTGAAACAGCACATCAATTTAGGGCTAAAAGGGATCTCGGAGGTCATCTTCTTGTCCAACCCCCCCTGCTCCAGCATGAGACCCTTACAAAATAATAGAATAGCAAGGTTAGAAGGGACAGAGTGTGTGTGTGTGCATGGGTGTGTGCATGGCTGTCAAAAGTCCAAAAACAGGTCTAGTAGCTTTGGGGAGGTCAGTCATAAATTAGAACACTTGCTAAGCAACTGGCCATTAAGCGAGGACCACTTATATTTGGTTTGCCAGTCACATGACCACCTAGCCACACCCAGCCAGTCACATGACCACCAAGACACACCCACCAACTAAGCCACACCCACCAACTAAGCCACACCCACAGAACCGGTTGTTAAAAAATTTGAATCCCACCCCTGGATCCAGGCAACCTGACCTGTGGCACTGGATCAGCAAGGGCAAGGCTTTTATTCGCTATTTTTTCTAGTCCCAAAGAGTTCGGGGAAATGGAGGGCAATTTTAGATTTAAAACAACTTAATCGTTCCCTAGTTTATAGGAGGCTTCCTTCTGAGCATAAGAAAGGGTGACTTTCTAGCCTCCATTGACTTAATGGAGGCCTATCTCCACATTCCAATTAGACCTTCATGTTGTGGCTCCGGGTTTGGATTCAGCTCCTGTGACTGATATGAGTTCAAGTGAGGAGGTCATGGCAGAAAAATATGAGCCGGCATGGCTCAGTGATTGGACTGGTAACCAGGATGAGGAGATGGACGTGACAAAGGATGACAGACCTGATGTATTAGAATTGTCAGGACCTTTGACCTCCTCTGGTTCCTTATCTGATCAACAGCCGGGAATGGCTGACAGGGAAGTTTTGAGAGAGTCTTCTAGTGGAGATGAGAACTTGGAAAATTTGTGGTTAAATGTAAAAAACAGAAGACGTTGAGAAGGCAAAATCAGCTGGAGCGAATGAGGAGAGAGAGTCAGTAAATTAGCACATTGCCTCAATGAGTATAAAAGGACACAGCTGGGCTGGTACAATTTGCCAGGAACAAAGTGACTTATTTGAGTGAGGACATTACAGCAAGAAGCTCTGAGACTAGAGATTTATTGCCAGGACTGGTTTGCCAGACAGAGTAAAGATTTATGCTGTGGATTGAGATTCCTGCCAGCCGTTATCTTGTAAGACTTCTTTCCGTTTGATTTAAATTGAAACGGCTGCTTTCTGTTTTGTTCGTTGGAATTTTGAAGGGGAGTCATAACACCCTCACATAGCAAATTTCTTAGATTTTGTTATAATAATCAACATTTTGAACATATTGCCCTGCCCTTTGGGTTATCATCTGCCTGAGGACCTTTACAAAGGTTCTGGCAGCTCTGGCCGCCCATCTCAGGGGAACACCTGTTAGACTGCAGTGTTACTTAGATGACATATTGTTATTATCATCTTCATATAAACAGGCCAAAGTGGAGGCCATAGCATGGTTCAACACCTGAAGAGGCTTGTGGTCCATTTCTCATCACCCACACATAAGCAGGTTCTTGCACGGGGCTACAAACTTACGGCCTCCTGTAGTGTATCGATATCCTACGTGGGACCTCAACAAGGTCCTTACCACAGTCATGAAAACTCCTTTTGAGCCCCTGAAGACCACGAGTCTCCATTTTCTAACGTACAAGGTGGTTTTCTTGGTTGCAATAACATTGGCCAGACCAATCTCGGAACTAGCCGCCTTGTAAGTTAGACAGGAGCTCTGTATTTTTCATACAGACAGAGTGGTCCTTAGTCCAGATCCAATGTTCACCCCATAGATAAATTTGGTTTTCCAGAAACCACAGGAACTGATACACCCGAACATTTGTCCGAGGCTGACACAGACTCTGGTATGCCAATGGCACAGACTAGATGTAAGGCGAACTCTCTGCATGTATTTAAACTGCACAGCGTGTTTTAGAAAAACAGAGGCTGTCTTTGTTTCCTTTCAACCAATCACCATTGGGCGCAAGGTCCCTTCCTCAACGATTGGTAGGTGGCTGAGAACACAATTACCAAGTCCTACGAGACACAGTCTCTTCCTGTACCCAAGGGCATCACTGCTCATTCGACCAGGAGTGCTGCAATGTCAGAGGCATGGGCCACAAGTGCCAATAGAGGAAATTTACAAGGTGGTAACATGGGCCTCATCGTCGCCTTTTATTAGACACTATAAGATTGAAGTCTTCACCTCTGCGGAGGCTGCTTTTGGCAGGAGAGTGTTACAAAGGGTCCATAGGGACCAAGAGGGGAATCCGAACCAGACGGAAGCCCTCCCGTAGGACACACCAAGCTTTGGTATGTCCCAATCAATGGATGCTGTGAACAGCTCATCTGGAGAAGGGGCATTGGTATTTACCTGACATGCCCTTTCTCTGTGACCTGTGAAGAGCATCCATTCCCACCCTTATTCATCTGGTGGGATGCTATTCCAGCCAAGTATTAGAAAGGGTGAAGGAGAAGAAAGGTTTTCAACACTTTGACTTCACCAAAACTGGGGATGCTAGGGAGGAGTCCCATGGAGGAGAAGGAGCGTCTTCACAATTAAAGCCCAGCCTATCAGACAAGCGACAGAAGCATCTCCCAATCAATGGATGCTCTTCACAGCTGACGAGAAAGGGCATGTCAGGAAAGTACCAACGCCCCTTCTCTGACTCTCTGATCTATTTATCTATTGTATGTACCTTCTATCTTTTTATCTATCTGTCTGTCTATAAATTGTCATTTATATATCAAATTATCTATACCTACCTACCTTCCTACCTTCCTGTCTATCTGTCTGTCTATCTATCTATCTATCTATCTATCTATCTATCTATCTATCTATCTATCTATCTATTGTATGTACCATCTATCTTTTTATCTGTCTGTCTATAAATTATCATCTATCTATCTATCTATCTATCTATCTATCTATCTATCATCTATCTATCTATCTATCTATCTATCTATCTATCTATCTATCTATCTATCTATCTAGTGTCTACCTGTTATCCATCTATCTATATTTATCTGTATGTATCAAGTGTCTCTCTCTCTCTTTCTCTCTCACTCTCTGATGTATCTATTGTATGTACCACCCAAACTTTTATCTGTCTATAAATTGTCATTTATCTATGAAACAATCTCTGTCTGTCTGTCTATCTATCTGTAGAGTTGTAATTGCAGGAATGTTCCAATCTCGGATGGCAAACCTCAGATAAAGAATGTTTCCAAGAAAATACAACTCAGACAAACAAAGTCACTAATCTATGGATAAAGGAGGATTAGAGAGGGGAAGTAAACATATGTTAGACTTTAACTAGAGATAATTAATTGTATGGATTACTGTACTAAACAGTAACGAAAGTTCAGCAGTAACCAAAGTTAACCAATGAGGGAGGATAACTAAAAATGTATATAAATGCAAGACTATACTCCAATAAAGATCATCATGATTCAGTTGTTCATGATCAAACAACTCGACTGCCTCGTCATTACAACAAATGGCACTTGAACAGGAACCCTCTTACTTCGTCCGGCAAGGATTTGGTGCACCTTCAACCCTTTGTGGTTTCTTCAACCTTTTGGTTTCTGTAAGTATGGGGTCTTCGCTTTCTGAGGAACAAAGGAAACATGTAGATGAATTAGGCTATTTGTTGAAGAAAAATAATACCGAGGTACCACAGAGAAATCTCTTAAGGCTGGTCCAGGAGATTGCAGCTCAGTGCCTATGGTACCCAGAAAAGGGGTCTTTAAAATTAACTGATTGGGAACGTATTTTCAGAAAATGGTAGAGACTTGTAAAAGGGATGCCTCTGTCTCAGGAACAGAACTTGCAGAATTACTGTCTGTCCAGTACAATATCGTCCTGGTCAGGGGCCACAGCTTGGACTGCAAGTGGCAGAATGGGAGGGTCTGCCTTATCAGATCTTAAGAGAGTTAAAAAAGGCAGTTACAGACTATGGGATTAGTGGTAATTTTACAAGAGGACTTGTAGAAGGAATAAAAAATGGTTATACAATGATCCCTGAAGATTGGAAGCAAATATTTTGCATGATTTTAACATCCATGCAATATGTGGCTTGGGAGAGTGAATATATGAGACATGCTCAAGCTGCTGCTTTAGGAGGAGGAGGAGCATATACAGTTGAGCAGCTATTTGGTTGTGGACCGTTTGGTACAATTCCTACTCAAGTTGTTCTTCCTCCAGCTACGTTAACTATTGTTTTTGAATGTGCCTTTTGTGCTTTTCTTAAGGTACCCCAAGCTGGAGAACCTAGAGCAAATTTTTCTTTTTTTTTAAAAAAAAAAAGTTTTTTATTTTAACAACAAACAAAACAACATAAGACATACAACATACAACATAAAAACATCCTTCTTCATAAATTTATAAACAGTGTATCGGTTGGTTTACCACTTTTTTTTTGTGCATCCATTTCCTAAACGCTAATATAATTATATTACATAATAACTCATATTATCAATCAATAATTGTATAACCCAATATCATCACTAAGAAATTGTTTATAATTTTATTAACTCATACTTTAACGAGATAACTATAATTTACTTAATTTATTTTGCAATAAATCATAAGATCATACCAAATCTATCTTAATAAAGTTTTATAAAAATAATATCAAAAAAATTATATCCTAAATCTAAATGTTCTATTATGTTTTATTATCTAACCATTGATAAAAAAGATCCCAAACTTCATAAAATTGTTTATCTTCTTGTTCTCTAATTTCAAATGTCAATTTACTCATTTCAGCACAATCCAATATTTTCTTAATAATTTCTAGAGCAAATTTTTCAAACATTCGACAGAATGCCAATGAGCCTTATGCTGACTTTGTTGAGCGTCTGTCCAAAGCAATTAGACAGCAGTCTGATCATCAGGAAGTTGCTGGTGAACTTCTTCGCCAGTTAGCTATTGAAAATGCTAATGCAGATTGTAAAAGAGCCTTAACTCTTAAAAGAGTTAAAGGCTACTGCTCATTACACTCTGGCAGATATGCTGTGAGTCTGCCAGGATATTGGATCACAAACTTATAAAATGCATATGTTAGCAGCTGCTATTCAGAAAGGACAGCAACCTATTGGTAACAGTTTTAAGTGTAAGAAGCCTGGCCACTTTCAGAAGGACTGTCGTTCTACACCTTCTATGCCTCAAAATCGTCCTTCTAAGAAATGCCCTATTTGTAAAAAGGGATTTCATTGGGCCAATCAATGTCGGTTTCGGTTGGGAAATTTGCCAATGGGTGTGGCACCCACCCAGAATTCAAAGTGTGCCTTTCCCATCACTCTGACTCCTCCAGCAGTCTCTCTCACTCCTCCCCAGCCACAGCCAGTAGCGCTGGGATCAATTTAATCACTCAAGAGGAAATTGAGTTTAAATTTCCCATGGAAGTTAAAATAGTTCCATCTCAATTTAAAGGTCCTCTTCCTTCGGGATTAGTCGGCTTAATTTTGCCTCGTTCTTCTGCACACAAAAAGGGCTGTTTTGTTGTGCCTGGAGTAATAGATTCAGATTACACTGGTATCCTCATGATTCAGATTTGGGTGAATCTTCCTCAAGTTCTTCCTTGTAATTCTTCTGTTGCTCAATTGCTTCTTCTTCCATATGAAATTCCATATCCTGGTATAGGTAATCGTGGGGATGCAGGATTTGGTTCAATTTCTTTATCTGTAGGCTTACTTCATCAGCTGAACTCCTCTCATCCTTTGTTAAAGCTCTTCCTTAATAAACAACCATTTCAAGGGTTATTGGATACTGGAGCCAATGTTACTGTCATCTCCTCTTTACAGGGGCCAGTACAGTGGCCAAAAACGACAGTTTCTTCATTGTGGGGAATAGGAGGTTCTATAGCTGCTTGGCAGAGTGTTCAAGAAATTAATGTTACAACATCTGCTGGTAAGTCCTTTTTCCTACAACCACACATTCTAGATATTCATACAAATATTTGGGGCTGTGATATCTTTTCTCTTCTTAATGCCCATTTGATTCTTGATGATGGCTCTTCCTCTTAAATGGCTCTGTTCTATGCTGGGTTGGGTGGAACAATGGCCATTATCAAGGGAAAAACTCACTGCTTTACAACAATTGGTTCAAGAACAATTGGCTGCTGGTCATATAGAACCTTCTACTAGTCCTTGGAATACTCCTGTTTTTGTTATAAAAAAGAAAAATGGGAAATGGCATCTCCTTCAGGATTTAAGAGAAATTAATAAATGTATCCAATCCATGGGTCCTTTACAATGTGGTCTACCAAATCCTAACTTAATTCCTAATTTTTATAAATTATTGGTAGTTGATCTTAAAGACTGCTTTTTTACTATACCTTTGCAGCCTCAAGACAAAGAAAAATTTGCATTTACTGTCCCAGTTTTTAATAATAGCATGCCCACAAAACGATATCATTGGCGAGTGTTGCCTCAGGGAATGCTTAATTCCCCTACGCTTTGTCAATATTTCGTGGATAATGCCCTTCAACCCTTTCGGAATAAATTTCCTTCCTATTTAGTCTATCATTATATGGATGATATATTGATAGCAGCCCCGGATTTTGATGAATCTAAGTTGTTAAGAGTTAACAGATATTGTGGCACAACAGGGATTGTATATAGCCTCAGACAAAATTCAAAAGGTAGAACCTTATACCTACTTAGGACATAGAATGTTGCACAATTCCTCCATTCCAATTCTTCCTGAATTACAAGTACAGAAATCATATACATTAGTACAATGGCAAAAATTACTTGGCATTATTAATTGGACACGCCCATTCTTCTACATTACAACTGGTGATATGTTGCCCTTATTTCAGTCTTTGAAGGGAGCACAATCACCAGGAGATCTAGTTGTATTAATTGATCCTCAAAGAACATGCCTTCAAGAAATATTGAATAAGTTTAAGCATCGATATGTGGACAGGATAACATCCTTAACAATAGGACTTTGCTTAGCTGTTCTTCCCACTACACCCTTACCCATGGGATGTCTTTATTCTAATGCGTCCCCGCAAGCGGTCAACATTCATGAATGGATTAATTTGTCAGATAGTGTGCCTAGAAACATTTATCCTTATCAATCAGCATTAGAGGATTTGATTATTAAAGGTCATAAACGAGCCTTACATCTTACAGGACAGGATCTCATTAGCATAGCTTTCATTCGTACAAAAGTTGAACATGAGCATTTGATGATGATTTCAGAATCATATCAGATAGCCTTTTCTCAATATGTGGGAAACTTGTTGTATTCTTTACCCAAGGATCCTAGAATAGTGGTTACTACTACTTTAAATCCGGCCTTTTCTTCCATTTTTGTGCGAAATCCTATTTCTAAAGCTCTTACAGTCTTTACTGATGGATCACCTACAAGAGGTGTGGTTGTCTGGCAGATTCAACAACAGTGGTATTCTAAATTTACTGCCACGCAGACTTCAGCTCAACATGCTGAGCTGGCTGCTGTGATTTTGGCTTTACAATTGTTCAATGACCAACCTATTAACTTGATTGTTGATACTCAATATGTGTATTTAGCTATGCAATCTCTTCCCTTTTCTTAATGTGCTCTCTCTTTGGATAAGAATTTGTTATCCTTGTTTTTATCTTTAAAGAATAGTTTGGAAACTCGCTTGTATTCTTTGAATGTAGAACACATTCGAAGTCATACTCCCTTTACTAATGCCTTGACTGAAGGAAATCGGAAGGCAGATGAATCCTTAAAGGATGTTGCGTCTTTGTTTGCTGATCCTGTTGCTAGTCATTCTTATTTTCATCAAAATGCCAAATCTCTTGCAAAGCAATTTAAAATTTCATTATCTCAAGCCCGGGATATTGTCCGTGCTTGTCCAGCTTGTCAGCAACTGGCAGTTCCCTTTCCAGTGGGTGTCAACCCATGAGGAACCCAAGCTAATCAAATTTGGCAAATGGATGTAATTCAATTTTCAACCCTTAAGCCATACTGTTATCTTCATACATCTATTGACACTCATTCACACTTCCTTTGGGTTACTGCTTCAAAACATGAACGTACTTCAGATGTTATTTCTCATTGCCTATCCTCTTTTGCCTTCTCAGTTTAAAACTGACAATTGCCCCGCTTATATTAGTAAGGAATTTCAAACCTTTTGTCAGAAATGGAATATTACTTTAGTGCACAGAATTCCTTACAACTCTCAGGGTCAAGCTATAGTTGAGCGAGCTCATCGTACTTTTAAGGCATTGCTTCAGAAACAATTACAAACTGAGTCTGGCCCTTACCATCTGTGAAAGATTCAAAATCTCATTGCTGTAGCATTATATACTTGGAATTATTTAACCTTTTAAGATTCTCTTGCAGACTCACCTGTTAATTTGCATTTTCGAACTACTGAATCTTTAGCAAGGCCTTTGGTAAAGTATCGCCAAGCTCCATATCCAACCTGGAAAGACTCTACACCGCTGATCACCTGGTGTCACGGTTATGCCGCCGTGGAAGATCCTTCTACTCGACAAGCAGTGTGGGTTCCAGCACACTGTGTTCGTCCGTATCATGGCATGGCATCAGGGCCTTCACAACCCGATTCCAGATTTCAATCTTCATCTGAACACAGAAGTCCGTCTTCCAAGGTCGACATGCCTGCAACCCATCACTTGGGGCCAGGTTAAATCTACTACATATCAAGCTCAACAACAACTGCAACAGGCCTCATTACCTCAGACTCCTGAAAATCTTGTTGCTGCTGTTTTTGCTATTATTACTGCTAACTCTGTTACCATTTTACTTCGTATTTTCTTGTTTATGGTTAATGGTGTTTCTGCTCAAAATGACACTTCTGTGGTTCGTCTTAACCCTAATTTGTGGGTTCGTCATGCCCAATACATATTTATGACCCATGGCACAAATATTACTTTATACTATGAGCCCCCAATGGCATTTGGTCAAATTTCTTTTACCCCAACTTGATCATGTCTACTACATGTATTGTCTCACAACTACAATATATTTCACACACCTGGCTATTTTCTACACCCGCTCTGCAATTGAATTCTGTCTGTTGGCATTACTTGAAAGTTAGTCAATTTACAAGGGGTCTGTGTTTCTGTTGTCACACTAAACACACTTGGCTTCATAACTGGTCTGATTATGATGCTGCTCAGCACATATTAAAAAAGCTAGGGAATTATTGTTCTGACTACTATTGGTTGTCAGGTACTTTTAATTCTTCTTTGCATGGAATTAATATAGCTCCTGATATGTATCCTGACAATTTTCCTATTTTTAATTTCTCTGATCAATCTAATACAGGATCGATATGCACTGGTTGGCAGCTTAAGGATCCTAATATGTGGTTCTTTTTTGATAAATATGATACTAATGTTCATCCTCAGAATTATCAATGTGCAACTATAGGTTATTTTACTCTACCTGTTCAAATAGGTATGCTCCCATCAACTCGACAGCGGCGTTCCTCTCTGGGGCCTACATGTAATGATGAAGTCATTATTGACACACAATTGTCTTCTGGTTCTACATTTGGCCGTGCATTGGCAGGGGCCATTACAGAAGTCCTTACTCTAGGCTCTTATCCTGGCATAATTGCTCAAGAAAACAGACGATCTATTCTTGGTCTCACCTGCAGACTTGAAAAATCCATCAGTGCTACCGCTGCTATTATTTGTGATTTGCAGCATGAAATAGAAGACTTAAATCAAGATGTCTTACAGCAGCGTTTTGCCATAGACTATCTTTTAGCCCGTCAGGGAGGGTTCTGTACGTTAGTTGGATGCCATGGATGTGCTGTGCATTTTCATTCTTTGAATAAAACTATTGAGGATGAGCTTGACAATTTACAATCATACATTCAAAATAATATCCATGCTCATTACTCATCTTTTAAGTGGCTAACCAATTGGCTCCCTGATTGGTCTTGGCTCAGACAGTTTTTCTTTTATGCTATAATTATTATTATTGTTGTACTAATTGCAACCTGTTGTTTTATTCAATGTATTCCAAATTTATTGGCATTGTTTCATCCTGCTTCCCCCTCTCTTAACCCTCTACAATTGCGATACATTTATAAATCTTTGAATCCTCCATTTAAAATAAAAAACGAGGATATGTAGAGTTGTAATTGCAGGAATGTTCCAATCTCGGATGACAAACCTCAGATAAAGAATGTTTCCAAGCAAATACAACTCAGGCAAACAAAGTCACTAATCTATGGATAAAGGAGGATTAGAGAGGGGAAGTAAACATATGTTAGACTTTAACTAGAGATAATTAACTGTATGGATTACTGTACTAAACAGTAACAAAAGTTAAGCAGTAACCAAACTTAACCAATGAGGGAGGATAACTAAAAATGTATATAAATGCAAGACTATACTCCAATAAAGATCATCATGATTCAGTTGTTCGTGATCAAACAACTCGACTGCCTCGTCATTACAACATCTATCGTATGTACCATCTATATTTTAACTATCTGTCTGTCCCTCTATAAATGGTCATTTATATATCAATCTGTCCAGAGGTGGTATTCAGCAGGTTCTGGCCAGTTCTGGAGAACTGGTAGCGGAAATTTTGAGTAGTTCGGAGAACCGGCAAATACCACCTCTTACTGGAGATTTTACAGTATTCTTCCCCTGCCATGCCCATCAAGCCACGCCCACAGAACCAGTAGTAAAAATTTTTGAGTCCCACCACTGATATCAACCACTGGCACCTCTCACCCCATGACTATCCCCTGCTTGCTTTAATAATTTCCAATGTTCTCTGATCAATAAGGGGGGTCCTTGGCCATCAGACCTGCTGCTGCCTTTAACCAGTCCAAAGATCCAGCCTGAACTTTAAAAACACAAGAGGGTACCATTCTTTGAAGTTACACTGGATGTCGTTGGAGCTTGAACATCGCCAATGTGTTTCTCAGACTACAGACACTGCGCCACAAAGTTACACAGGAAGGACTTGATTAGATTGGAGAGATAAAATAGGCACGTGAGGGTAGAAGCACGTACCCGTGAAGTTAATTTAAAGGTGAAGTAGAGGGGATTGGAGATGCGGGGAGAAGAAATTGTAACCCCCTCCCCCGGATTCCTGGTCGTACCTCCGGAGTGGTTTAAAGTTCTTGTTAGGGAGCTCTGTCTAGAGCCAAGAGATGCTCACTAGAACTTTTTCCCTCCTCCAGGTCCAGCGATTGCTTGAACTGGATGTACACTACAGGCTCCCCATTGCCCCTACTTGAGCCCAAAGGTGTGTGGGGAGGAGGAAGATAATACCCTTTTCCATTCTCCTCCTCCAAATACTTATACAAAAGCCACCAAGCTTTTCAAGTTGAAAATATTTCCCATGCTCTTCTCCTCCCTCTCCATGATAGCAGAAAGGATAAAGTGTTGTTCTTCATATCTTTCACCTTTCTCATGTTTAGTACTCCCAGTAAAACTCCCAGATATCTCTTGTATTTATTTTTTCCAAGATAATGAGAATGTGATAAAGGAATGGGGGGAGGAGAAAAAAGGAAAAAGAGTGGTGTCTGTGTAAGGGGACTGCATTTGTTGTTTAAAGGTGCTAGTGTTGATGGCAAAGGTGCTTCCACTGGTTTGTTCTGCAGGCGGGTGGGGGGCGGATTCCCCTGTGCAGAGCTAACCCCTGCTATTTTGCAGCCTCCTGTTGAAGTTATGATTCACTCCTCTCCTAGGAAAAGAAGAGAAATTTTAAAATATTAAAAGGGAAGAATTCCCCTAAAAGAAAGGAGAAGTGGAAACTCAAGCAGGGATTCAGCCCCCACCCTTGTCAATAGGGCCATTAAAATAGCTGAGGTTAGCCTACTCTTCACAACAAAGGAAGGATAAAATTACACACATGGGATACAGAAAAAAGCCTACAAACTAGCTAAGATCCTTTCCCATCGAAATCAAATAGATGGCAAGCTATAAAACTTGTGAAAAACAGCAAAAGCAAACTCTCAAAGGAAAAGAAATCAAGAAAAGGAGATACTCACCAAACACTGTAATAAAAAAGCATGGCAGGAAGAAAAAGATTTAAACCACGATAACAAACCAAAGGCATAACTCAGGATATTGCAACAAAATGCAAACTGATTAATTATAGGGAACAAGCAACTACAAAGGGCCAGGGAAAAACAGAGATTGGACTATAAAACAATTACTTCTACCCAGATCCCAGGAAGATCCCAATCTCAAGAGACAGGAATTAAACACCATTAAAACCCATCATGCACATACGAATCAAAAGACTTTAAAGCAGTGATTGCCAACTGGTGGGCCGCAAGAAAATTTTGGTGGGCCACAGAGAAATTTCACCCCCAGAGCAGCCCCCCCAAAGCAATTAATCCAGGCTGCACAGAAACACAAGGCTGCACTGCCCACATGGCTGGCGGGAATCCTTCCTGCCCACTCACTCCCTACCTGGCAAACTAGCCTGCTAAATTGCTATTTTTCCGACCATCAGCTGTTCTGCTGTGCCAGGAGATTTAGATTAGCTAGGAAGCAGGAAATGGTTGGATTTCTTGCTTTCTATATAGTCTTTAGATCTTTGGCTCTGCTTTTAAGCACAGCCGAACCTATTATTCAGTGCAGACACACGGCAAGCAAATTTTATGTGACAGACTGAGCTAGCCGATGGCAGATAGATAGATCACTGAATGATTCTGTGAGCAGATCAATCTGCCTGCCTGCTTTGCCTGATTTTGGGTAAAAATTACTCTTTTTTTAAATAAAAAATTCAATATTTACATACATGTTGTGTTGTGAGTTAATTTTGTGAGTTTGCTTGCAAGCAAATTTTATGTGACAGACTGAGCTAGCCAATGGCAGATGGATTACTGAATGATGAACTTCTCTTCAGTTAGTTCCTCTCTTTAGTCAACTTTCTGTGAACTGAAAGCGTGAGATTTACGGACTGAGTGGTTCTGTCTTGTTAGGGGTCACTCATTAGGGATTATTTAGAAAGGTATCTTTGGCACTCACACTCATCCATGTGTACACACGCGCACACTGCAATTGCTCTCAAACTGACCCCTCTCTCACCAATTTCAGCTTCTCTCGCACACCCCTCTCCCTCCCATACAACAACACACCTGATACCCCGTTCCAATTCAACCAAAATTCTGCAAACTCAGCCAGTTGAGTGTCAGGAGGGCTTAATTATTTGAAGGGAGAGAACTACCTTTTAAATAAAACTCAAGCATAATTGAATGCCTGCCTGAAGAGGAGTTGTAGATAGTTTTTCTTTCACTCACTCTCCCACCCTCTTTGTGATCAATGACTGCCTCCAGGTGCCATAATTTCCATGAAAATTAAACAGGTAGCCACAGCTCCTCTACTCATCTCTAGGTACAGGGGTGCTGATTCCAAAGGGAGGATAAATTAAGGGAAATCAATAGAGAGAGATTTAGTGTAAGTTCTGGAATCTAAAATAATTAGGGATGGGGAAGAGAATATAGAAATAAAAGTGAGGAAACAGGAGACTAAGTGCCACATAATGGAAAGAAATTTGATCAGAGATGGCTGCCCAGTAGAAGAATGAAGAGAGAATAGGATAGAATAAATTTTTGACTTTGGACCTTAATTCTTTCCTAATGGAAATGTGGGAAGGAAGTGAATGGATAAGTCTCTCAAAACAAAGCTTGCCAGCCTGCCATTGCACTCACACCTAAAAGAAATAATTACCCTCTGTGCCATTACATCGCAGTGGCTCCTAAATCCTCAATACTTTGTGAAGAAAGTATTCCTTTGTATAATTACCACCACCACCCCCATATTAAGTCACTTCCTATTCAGGATTCTTTGAGAGACCCACAGCCCTTTGAATTGCAGCAGGCAAGGAATGCCTGGGATTTACTTCCAAACAAGTGTCCCATGGCAGCAATTTTAGTACCTGTGAACGCTGCTCAGGAGGGCACTTTTGAGTTTGCAGGGAGAGAAAGCTGGAGGGGGTCTTTGGGTGAGGAAGCAGTTCACTTTACATACAACTGTTTTTCCAAACTTCCCCCACTCCTTCTTGTTGAAAAATATAAACATGCAAACAAATAAAACAGAGATCATACAGTGCAGTGGCCAGTTTTCCAGCTGAGCTATCTGGGTGCCCAGTGAGACTCAGCTAGAGACCAGGTGAACAATATCTTTCAATTCAGATAGGGGTGCAGGATTATTCTGGATAAAGTGGTATTCCCAAGTGCAAAGGGTAAAGCTACCCAGATAGGGATGGATTTGATTTTTCCTTGTATTATGTACAACAGGGTTAGGGTTTTGATCAGTGAGAGTTGGGGACAAGAGAGAGGGCCACATGGCAAAGGGCCACTACTGCAAGGAATGGACCCCCCCCCCCCCACACACACACAGCAGCACACTCTGCACTCTGGCAAGTAGCATAGCAGTGGTGGGATTCAAAAATTTTTACTAGAGGTTCTGTGGGCATGGCTTGGTGGGTGTGGTGTGGCTTGGTGGGCATAGAAGGGGAAGGATACTGTAAAATCTTCATTCCCACCCCACTCCAGAGGAAGGTTACTGCAAAATCCCCATTCCCTCCCTACCCCACTAACCTGCTTTCCAGCTCCGTTCTCCTGTGCAGGGCAACAAAAGAAGACCCAGCCAATCAGCTGGGACTCAGGAGTCAGAGAATAGATGGGGGCGGGGCCAGTCAGAGGGGGTATTTGCTGGTTCTCTGAACTACTCAAAATTTCCACTAACAGTTCTCCAGAACTGCTCAGAACCTGCTGAATCCCACCACTGTAGCATAGCCATTGACATGCATATGTGAAACTCTAGTAAATGTTCAGTAGCTTGTCTTCTTCTCCATCCCCACCAGACTCCTCCTTTGGCCCCAGTAGCAGGAGAGGGTGACAGACTTATACCCGCTACCAGACTCCGAAGCTGGAGAAAGAATTCCACTTTAACCATTACCTGACCAGGCGCAGAGGCATTGAGGTCGCTCATGCCCTGTGTTTGACAGAGCGCCAGATAAAAATCTGGTTCCAGAACCAAAGGAGGAAATGGAAAAAGGAAAACAAGCTCCTCAACTCCACTCAGCTAAGCAGGGAAGAAGAGGAGAAACCAACTGAATGAAAGAGCAGAAGGGGACGCGGGAAGAGAGAGAATGAGAGCCCAAATGAATAAATGAATGGGGAAGAAATCAAAATGCCAACAGTTGGGGTTCTCCAGAAATGGCTACTCCTCCTCTCCCCACCTCATCAAAAGGCACAACTCAGATACACATTTTTTTGTAAAATATCTGAGACTGCATGGCAGTGTCCTTTTTGCAACCTCACTTGCATTGGATTATTGAATTTGTCCTATCATAACCAAGTTTCTAATCCAATTTGTTTTCCCATCTCCTTTTGCCACAGATGCATTTGTGGTTGTCTTTTTTTTCCATTTACCTTTGGGTGTCTTCCTTCGGATTCTTGCTAATGCTTTAAGCAGAGGTGCTGCAATATGTGTCAGGCTTGGCATGATCTGATAATCTTTATTTTGTAAAACAAGTGTCATGCACAATTTTACTTAATTTTGGTACCAAGATATAAGGACCCTGGTTTGAAAGCTAACCAAGGGCCCCGATTACAACCTTACAGCAATTTTTTTTTTGCAAATTTTATTGGTTTTTAAAAACAAACATAAACAAACAAAACATAAAAACATCAAACTTTCTTCCATAGGTATACAAACAGTGTGCCGGTTGGTTTACAAATCATTTGGTGCATCCATTTCGTAGTCTTCAATTACAGTTACATTACATAAAAGCTCATATTATCAATCAAAAATTAAATACCCTAATATCATTATTAATCAATCATTTGACTATAATTTTATTCATTCATATTTTACGAGATAACAACAATTTACTTATTTATTTTATAACAATTCATATTATCCTCCCAAATCTACCCTAAAAACATTCTGTAGATATAATAAAAAAGAAATGCATCTTTATATATTTATTATTTTCTAAAAATCTACATATTTCATTACTGTATTTTATTATCTAACCATTGATAGAAAAGGTCCCAAATTTTATAAAATTGTTTATCCTCTTGTTCTCTAATTTCAAATGTGAATCTACTCATTTCAGCACATTCCAATATTTTCTTAATGATTTCCTCCTGTGATGGTATTTTCTCATTTTTCCAGTTTTTAGCAAATACAATCCTAGCCGCTGTTAATACATTTACAATCAGGTATTTCAAATCTTTGCTATATGTTTCAGGTAGAATTCCCAATAAAAATATCTCTGGTTTCAAGTCTTTATGTTTTTTTGTCATTTTTTCCAACCACATGTGGATTTTAGTCCAGTATTTTTTAGTGTCCGCACAAGTCCACCACATATGGTAATATGAGCCAGGTGTCTGATGACATTTCCAGCATTTTTCAGATTTGTTCTTGAACATTCTTGCTATTCTTGTTGGGGAAAATGCCACCTGTAAAACATCTTATACAAATTTTCTTTATAAGCTGTTGACATTGTCATTTTATAATTTTGAGACCACAGTTTTTGCCATTTCTCTAAATCAATCCCATATCCAAAGTTCTTCCCCCAAGCAATCATAGTTTCTTTAACTTGTTCTTCTTCTAGTTTAATTTCTAATAAATATCCATACAGTTTTTTAATCACCTTTTCATCGGTACCTGTCAAAATCTCATCTAGATCAGTCAATTTATCATAGAAACCTTCTGTTTTAGAATCTTTATCATACCTTGAATGTATTTGCGCATATGAAAACCAATCCATCTTTATACCTTGTTCCTCTAGTTTTTGCATAGATTTAAGTTCACCCTTTTCATTCAATATTTCACCATATCTAACTGTTTGTTCCTTTTTATATATTATAGGATAAGAAAATGCTTCAATAGTCAATAGCCAGACTGGAATTTTCAAATAACATTGTCTTTTAATCTTCTCCCAATTTAACCACAAAGACTCCCATATATGATGTCTTCTAAAATACCCCTGTATTTTAGTTCCCTTGTACCATAAAAAAGCATGCCACCCCAACAACAAATCATGTCCTTCTAATGTCAACAATCTAGTATTTCTTAATGTTATCCATTCCTTGACCCACATCAGGTTTGTAGCTTGGTAGTACAACTCCCAATTAGGCAAACCAAATCCTCCTCTAATTCTAGCATCTTGCAAAAGCTTTAACTTTATTCTCGCTTTCTTACCTTGCCATATATATTTCAACACAATTTTATTTAAATCTTCAAAATAGTCTTTTCCAAGCCTAATTGGAATTGTTTGGAACAAATATAAAATTCTGGGTAATATATTCATCTTGATTGTTGAAATTCTCCCTATTAGAGACAGTTGTAAGTTTTCCCATTTCGCCAAATCTAGTGCTATCTGCTGTTTAAGTTTGATATAATTATTCTCTTTTAATCTACTACATCTTGCTGTCAAATGTATCCCCAAATACTTGATCTTATTTGTGACTTGAATTTTCAATAGATCTGCCAATTCTTCCTTTTGTCTTGATAATATATTCTTTGTCAAAATCTTTGTCTTGTCTTTGTTTATTTTCAAATCAGCCACCTTGCCATATGCCTCTATCTTTTCCAATAGTTTTGGTGCTGTTTCTAAGGGGTCTTCTAAGATAAAAACCAAATCATCCACAAAGGCTTGCAATTTAAATTCTTCCTTTTTAATTTTCATTCCTTTTATACTCTTTTCGTCTCTAATATTTCTGTTTAACACTTCCAAAGTTAACACGAATAGCAAAGGTGATAGTGGGCACCCTTGTCTTGTTCCTTTTCTTATGTTAATGGAGTCTGTCAATTCTCCCTCTATCATTACCTTTGCCATTTGCTTGTAGTATATAGCTTCTATTGCTTGAATAAATTTTCTAGCAAAACCCATCTGTTCCAACCATAGTAACATAAATCGCCAATTCACATTATCAAATGCCTTTTGTGCATCTAGAAATATCAAAGCCATTTGTTTTTCAGGATGTGCCTCATAGTATTCCAAGGTATCCAAAATTACTCTCATATTATCTTTAATTTGTCTCTTTGGCAGAAATCCATTTTGATCAGAATGAATAAAGTTATTTAAATATTTTTTAAGTCTTTCTGCCAATATTGAAGCAAACATTTTATAATCTGCATTTAGTAGAGAGATAGGTCTATAGTTCTTAATTTGCAATGGATCAGCCTCCTCTTTTGGAATAAGTGTGATATAGGCTTCTGACCATGATTTGGGTATCTTCTTCTTTAGCATAGCTTCATTCATAACTTCTAGCAATAGGAAATTCAACGATTCTTGTAATGTTTTATAAAATTCTGCCAGGAGTCCATCTGGGCCTGGTGCCTTTCCATTATTTTGCTTCTTAAGTGCTTCAGTTAACTCCATCATTGTTATATTGCTTTCTAACATTTTTTCAGTCTCTTTAGGTATCTGAGGTAGATTAGCATTCTGTAAATACTGCTTAACTCTTTCCTCATCAGTATTCTCTTGCTTATATAATTTCCCATAAAAGTCTCAAATGATTTCCTTCTTCTCTTTACTGCCATGGCAAACTTGGCCTTGATCATCTATTAACTGCAATATTTTCCTTGATTCTTTGTCCTTTCTCAATTTATATGCTAACCATCTACCTGGTTTATTTGCATCTTCAAAGTAATTCTGTTTAGCACCTCTAATTTTCTGTGGTAATTCCTCTTTCTCTATTTGACCCATTTTGTGTTTAATTATATTCATTTTTAGCTTAATGTCCTTTTTCTGTGACATTTTCTGTAGCTCTTTTTCAAGTCTTTTATACTCATCCTCTAGAGCCTTAGAGGCTTGCCTTTTCCTAGTATTCCTTTTCCTTGTATAATCTATTATCAAGCCTCTAGCATATACCTTCATTGTATCCCATACATTCTGAATTGATGTATCTTCTTTTTTATTTTCTCTAAAGAAAAAGGCCAATTCTTTCTCTATCCACTGCGTGAAGTTTTTTTCCTTTAAAATAGTATTATTTAACGTCCATCTCGATCTTCTTTTTTGTCCTTTCCATTTAATTGTCATTGGATTGTGGTCTGCCCAAGTACTTGTTTCAATATTTATTTCTTGAATATTAGATATTAATTCTGTTGACATCCATATCATATCTATTCTGGACCATGATAAATGTCTATTTGAATAGAAGGTATATTGTTTAGTTTTAGCATTTCTTTCTCTCCATGTATCTTTTAAATTTAATTCATCAACCATTTTAAAAAAGGATTTTGGGAGAGTCTTTCTGTTTTGCTTTGTTGTTGTTGCTGTATAGTCCAATTTATTGTCTACAATTCCATTAAAATCTCCCATCATAACTATATTGACATAGTCCAGTTCAATTATTTTCATATGCAATTTTTTGTAAAATTCTTCTTCTTTGTCATTCGGAGCATAGATTGCAATCAGGAGTGTTTTCATATTATTATCCATTATTTCCACCATTAGTACTCTTTTGATTTATACTGATAGTACTTCTATCAGTATAAATCAATTTTGCTGGGGTGGTCTCTTTAATATATAAAACCACTCCTCTTTTCTTACATTGGGTCAAGGAAGTAAATATTTTCCCTAATTTTGGCTGTACCAACAATTGTTCATATTGGTTTTTTTTTAAGTTTTTTATTTTAACAACAAACAAAACAACATAAGACATACAACATAAAACATAAAAACATCATCTTTCTTCATAAATTTACAAACAGTGTATCGGTTGGTTTACCATTTTTTTTGTGCATCCATTTCCTAAACGCTAATATAATTATATTACATAATAACTCATATTATTAATCAATAATTGTATAACCTAATATCATCACTAAGAAATCGTTTATCTATAATTTTATTAATTCATACTTTAATGAGATAACTATAATTTACTTAATTTATTTTGCAATGAATCGTAAGTTCATACCAAATCTATCTTAATAAAGTTTTATAAAAATAATATATAAAAAAATTATATCCTAAGTCTAAATGTTCTATTATTATGTTTTATTATCTAACCATTGATAAAAAAGATCCCAAACTTCATAAAATTGTTTATCTTCTTGTTCTCTAATTTCAAATGTCAATTTACTCATTTCAGCACAATCCAATATTTTCTTAATAATTTCTTCCTCTGATGGAATTTTCTCACTCTTCCAGTTTTTAGCAAATACAATCCTAGCCGCTGTTAATACATTTACAATCAAATACTTCAAATTTTTATTATATGTATCAGGTAAGATTCCCAATAAAAAAAATCTCTGGTTTCAAGTCTATATGTGTCTTTATCATTTTTTCCAACCATATGCGAATTTTAGTCCAATATTTTCTAGCATCCTCACAAGTCCACCACATATGGTAGTATGAACCAGGTATCTGATGACATTTCCAGCACACTTCAGATTTGTTCTTGAACATTCTTGCAATTCTTGTCAGGGGAAAATGCCTCCTGTAAAACATCTTATACAAGTTTTCTTTATAAGCTGTTGACATTGTCATTTTATAATTTTGAGACCACAATTTTTCCCATTTCTCTAAATCAATCCCATATCCAAAATTCTTCCCCCAAACAATCATCATTTCTTTAACTTGTTCCTCCTCTAATATAATTTCCAACAACTAACTGTATAATTTTTTAATCACTTTTTCATCAGTACCTGTCTAAATCCTGTCTAAATCAGTCAATTTATCATAAAATCCCTCCATTTTAGAATCTATAATACCTTGAATGTATTTGCGCATATGAAAACCAATTCATCTTTATGCCTTGTTCTTCTAGTTTTTGCATTGTTTTAAGTTCACTCTTTTCATCCAATATTTCCCCATATCTAACTGGTTGTTCCTTCTCATATATTATAGGATAAGAAAAAGCTTCAATAGTTGATAACCAGACTGGGATTTTCAAATAACATTTTCTCTTAATTTTCTCCCAATTCAACCATAAAGACTCCCTTATATAGTGCCTTCTAAAATAGCCCTGCGATTTAGTTCCCTTATACCACAGAAAAGCATGCCATCCCAATAATAAATCATGTCCTTCTAATGTCAACAATCTAGTCTTTCTTAATGTTATCCATTCTTTAACCCACATTAAATTTGCAGCTTGGTAATACAACTCACAGTTCGGAAGGCCAAATCCTCCTCTAATTCTAGCATCTTGTAGAAGTTTTAATTTTATTCTGGCTTTCTTACCTTGCCATATAAACTTCAACACAATTTTATTCAATTCTTCAAAGTAGTCTTTACCAAGCCTAATTGGTATGGTTTGGAACAAATATAAAATTCTGGGTAAAATATTCATCTTGATTGTTGAAATTCTACCTATCAATGACAATTGTAAGTTTTCCCATTTCTTCAGATCAGATGCTATCTGTTGTTTAAGTTTAATATAGTTATTCTCTTTCAATGTGGTACATCTTGACGTCAAATGTATCCCCAAATATTTAACCTTATTCGTAACTTGAATTTTCAATAAGTCTGCCAATTCATCTCTTTAGTTTAGTAACATATTCTTTGTCAAGATCTTTGTTTTATCTTTGTTTATTTTCAGACCCACCATCTCACCATACATCTCTATCTTTTCCAATAGTTTTAAAGCTGTTTCTAGAGGATCTTCCAGAATAAAAACCAAATCATCCGCAAAGACTTGCAGTTTAAATTCCTCCTTCTTAATTTTCATTCCTTTTATATTTGGATCCTCTCTAATATTTCTATTCAGCACTTCCAAAGTCAATACAAATAACAAAGGTGATAATGGGCATCCTTGTCTTGTGCCTTTTCTTATATTAATAGAGTCTGTAAATTCTCCCTCTATCATTACTTTTGCCGTTTGCTTATCATATATGGCTTCTATTGCTTGAATAAATTTTCTAGCAAAGCCCATCTGTTCCAATAACAAAAACATGAATCTCCAGTTCACATTATCAAATGCCTTTTGGGCATCTAAAAATATCAAAGCCATTTGTTTTTCAGGATGCGCCTCGTAATATTCCAAAGTGTCCAGAATTACCCTCATATTATCTTTAATTTGTCTCTTTGGCAGGAATCCATTCTGATCAGGATGAATAAAGTTATTTAAGTATCTTTTGAGCCTTTCTGCCAAGATTGAGGCAAAAATTTTATAGTCTGCATTCAGTAAAGAAATAGGTCTATAGTTCTTAATTTGTAATGGATCGGCCCCTTCTTTTGGAATAAGTGTAATATAAGCTTCTGACCATGTTTTAGGTATTTTCTTATTTAACATGACTTCATTCATGACTTCTAACAGTGGAGTGCTCAACAATTCTTGTAATGTTTTATAAAATTCTGCCGGGAGCCCATCTGGGCCTGGTGCTTTTCCGTTATTCTGCCTATTGAATGCTTCAGTTAGTTCCATCATTGTTATAGTACTTTCTAACATTTTTTCAGTCTCTTCAGATATCTTAGGTAGGTTAGCATTTTGTAAATAAAGTTTAATTCTTTCCTCATCAAAATCCTCCTGTTTATATAATTGTCCATAAAAGTCTCAAATAATTATCTTTTTCTCCTTATTACCATAACACATTTGACCTTGATCATCTATTAGCTGCAATATTTTCCTAGATTCTTTCTCCTTTCTCAATTTGTATGCTAGCCATCTACCTGGTTTGTTTGCATCTTCAAAATAGTTCTGTTTAACACTTCTGATTTTTTGTGCCAGTTCTTCTTTCTCTACCTGACCCATCTTATGTTTAATTATATCCATTTTGAATTTAATATCTTTTTTCTGTGGCATATTCTGCAATTCTTTTTCCAGTTTTTTATAATCATCTTCTAAAGCTTTAATAATTTGCCTCTTCCTAATATTCTTTTTCTTTGTATAGTCCATTATTAATCCTCTCGCATATGCCTTCATTGTATCCCAAACATTCTGCATTGAAGTATCTTCTTTTTTATTTTCACTGAAAAAGAAAGCCAATTCTTTGCCCATCCATTGTGTGAAATCTTTTTCCTTTAAGATAGTATTGTTTAATGTCCATCTAGATCTTCTTTTTTGTCCTTTCCATTTAATTGTCATTGGGTTATGGTCTGCCCATATACCCATTTCAATATTTATTTCTTGAATATTAGATATTAATTCTGATGAAGTCCAAATCATATCTATCCTGGACCATGATAAATGTCTATTTGAATAAAAAGTATATTGTTGGGTTTTACCATTTCTTTCTCTCCATATATCTTTTAAATTTAATTCATCTATCATTTTGAAAAAGGATTTAGGGAGAGGTTTCTATTTTGTTTTGATGCTGTCGCTGTATAATCCAGTTTATTATCTACAATTCCATTGAAATCTCCCATCATAACTATATTGATATAGTCCAGTCCAATTGTTTTCATATGTAACTTTTTATAAAATTCTTGCTTATCATTCGGAGCATAAATTGCAACCAGGAGTGTTTTTGTATTGTTATCCGCTATTTCAACCATTAATACTCTTCCGTCTTCATCAGTATAAATCAATTTTGCTGCAATAGTTTCTTTAATGTACAGGACCACTCCTCTTTTCTTACAGTTAGTCAAGGAGGTAAAAATTTCCCCCAGTTTTGGTGGTACCAATAGTCGTTGATGTTATTTTTTAATATGTACTTCTTGTAGGCAGATTATATCAAATTTTAACTTCTCTAATTTATGAAAGATTTTTCTTCTTTTAATAGCTGAGTTCAATCCATTTATATTCATAGAAATCAATTTTTTTTCCTCCATGGTTATGTTTTGTATTTAGGTCTAACAGTTCTCGTAGATCTTACTTCATGTTGTTCTTTGGTCTCCATTTGTCCACCTACCGCACCTTCTTCTTTTCCCATTCCCATTTGGTCTTCTTGGGGTTCAGTTGGGATAGTCTCTTTTTCTGTCTCTATTTCTCTTCTTCCAAAAAATTCATTGTAGAATGTTTCTGCTTTCTCAATTGAGTCGATTCTGTGTCTCTGTTCTTGCCATATGAACATTAATCCTTCTGGAATCAACCATCTATAATTCACCCCTTTTTCCAATAACTTTTTGGTCAAGAATCGATATTTTCTTCTCATCTCTCTCACTCTTCTGGGCACTTGTTTTAGAACCACAATCTCTTTGTCTTTGTATTTCAACACCTTATCTCTTGCCACTTGTAGTATTTGTGTTTTAATAGTCTTTTTAGTAAATCTGACATGGACCTCTCTTGGTAGCTTATTCCTCATCGCATATCTTGTGAAGACACGGTATATCTCATCTACTCTGTCCATCATCTTTTCCTCTGTTATCCCCAAAGCTCCAGCCAAAATTTCTATCATTACAGCTGCCAAATCTTGTCCTTTTTCGTCCTCTATATTTTGAAATCTGAGATAAAATTCTGACCTATCCATCTCCCACTTCAACATCCCAGTTATATCTTGTTCAACCATTGTTAATTTGCTAATGATATTTCCAATTGTCTCATCTCTTTGTTTGTCTTTCTCTTCAATTTTTTGAAGTCTCTCCTCATGTTTCGCCATCATTTGTTGAAAATTTTCAATTTTTTCGTCAGTCTTCGCAATACTCGTTTTGAGTTCTTGTATTCCTTGTATAATCGTCGTTAGGTCCATTATTGATAGTCGTCCTCCAGTTGATGGAGAAGCAGGAGCAGAAGTTGAACTGCCAGAAGGTAAAGTTTTCTTACTCATTTGAGTAACTCAGAATCTTTAAGCTCCTTTAATCCAATTAATAAGGTAGCCAATTATAATCCAATTGGGAAGAAGAAAAACATAAAAAAGAAAAGCCAATAAAAAATAAAGAGTCCAAAATTAAAAAGAGAAGGAGAAAAAGAAGATTAAAAAGAAAAAGGAGGAAATTCTTCAGGTTCTTCACACCTTAATCCAACTATAAGATCTCAAAAAATAAAAATAAAAAATAAGCATAGAAGTAAATAAAAGATGGAAATAGAAAAGGCAAAAATCCCAATGAGCAAAAAGAAAAAAGAAAAATATTCTGAGGCTTTCCCTTTAAGGGGAAAAATAAAAATAGATATACAAATATTACAAGATACTGTGGGATTGAAGAGGAGGGATGGAACAGCTAAGAAAAAGTAAAAAAGAAAGCACACTGCATCTTATTTTGTTATCCAAGGCTCTTATTATGGCTTCTCCACAGATTCCAAAGCCAAGCTTCAAGTACTCAATTAATAATAGAAGTTCCAAAGAACACCTGTTAAAACATTCTCGGGTGTTCTTCCCTCTATCTTATCAAGTTCCAGTGTCCTTGAAAAAGAATTTCTTCACAGTCCTCTCAACTTCCAATAAAGTATTTTCAAGCCTCTAGTTGGCAGTGTTACTGTTAGGTATAACATTGGTCACCTAACTAGTTTGGGTAAAAATAATATATATAAGCTATGATTGTTAGTTTAAGTGTGTGTCACTTTAAAACTGCAAAGCATGTAATTTTGGGTGTGGTGTGAAACCACCATAAGAGGCAGCAAGACAACCTGATTGATTGCTGACGAGACGCTGACAGTTTGCTGGCAATTACTGGAATTGCAGACAGAAGAGAGGAGTTTCTGAGTTTTTGCATATCTCTCTACTGCAAGGAGATAAATCACCGGACTGATATTTGTAAGTGTACTGACCTCTCTTTTTCGACACTGGAATTTGCAAATGAATAATCCCTGGACGGACTGAAGTAAGTGAATGATATATGGACTGTTTTGACTATGCTTTAACTCTTGCTGGAATAAAACTATTTAATAGGCACTGTGTATCTGCTTTTACTGAGTGTAAGCTACACAACACTTATCTCACATATTTTGCC
>NW_020770092.1:0-31665 GCF_900518735.1 Pseudonaja textilis
CTTCCTTCCTTCCTTCCTTCCTTCCTTCCTTCCTTCCTTCCTTCCTTCCTTCCTTCCTTCCTTCTTTTCTTCCTTCCTTCCTTTTCTGTAGTATGAGGGGGGAAAAATCTCTGGAGTAATACAACACAACCTCTGATCTCCTTCTCCCATTTCAATAGGCAGAAAATATACAGAGGAAACAAAGGTCTTTTATGAGTAATAAACACCAGCACTAGACCAAAGAGAGAAATGACTGCTGGTTGCCTTTAAATCATTGTGATTATTAATCTTGTGCCTCCAACAGATAGTGCTGTTAGAACTGAAAGGCAGAAGGGAAATTCAGATAAATAGCCCTTACATCAGAAGTAAAAGAAAGCTACTATCATTTTACAGATTGTCTTCAACTATTCTAATCCCTACTTATCTAATTCATTCCCCAAAAGGATCTAGGATTTGTATCAATCCCCTTTCTTGGCACTTGAACCCCAAATTCAATGTTTTCATAACACACACACACACACACACACACACACACACACACACACACACCCCTCCATGCCTGGGAACCCTTATTAGGACAGACCTGGGGCATGTACTCACAATGTTTAAAGATTCAAGTATTTATTTGTTATTTAAACAATTTATGTAGCCTTCCTATTTCACAGGTTTATTATCGGAATAACTGTGTGATAGCAGGGTAGTTGCAATAGGTTTTTAAATGGGCTTTCTGCTAACTAGGAAATTATATTCTGATCCCAGACATCATGGGTCATTTTCCTGCATGCTGAAGGAAAGGAAATACAGTAAAAGGAAGGAAGCTTGAAGCCAAACTAGCATTCCCCCCCTCCCAAATTTTGTAAACTCTTGTCAAAACAAAGGAAAACATTGATGGACAACTCTGAACAGCTTCCCCCAAATGAGGGAAAATAAATGAAATAGCAGAAAGAAGATGACTTAAAAATTGTAACAGTAAACCATATGCCCCAACTTAGAAATATTGTAGGTTACTCAGAGGTTTATTCATATTTCTTAGGAAGCAAATGTAGAACTACAGCCTGACATAGTATTTCAGTAGATAAGGTAGAACTATGACTCATAACCACTGCTATGTCTAAACTCTTGCATCATAACCAGACAAGAAGTGGACAGCAACCAAATTTTTTTCTTCTCCTCTCTATTGCCTCTGTCTGTCTATCTGTCTGTCTGTCTCTCTCTCTCTCCCCATCCACCCATCCACCCATCTATCATCTATCTATGTATATATAGATGTATTCTATCTAACATCTATCTGTCTGTCTGTCTCCATCCATCCATCCATCCATCCATCCACCCAGTTTCATTATCCAGTTTCATTTCATTGGTATGTCTTTCCAGGTCATCAACAAGGTGTATTAATTGAATGGAACTTGTTTTCTACCACTGTTCCATCCAGCTGGACTGTGAAGTTGCTGGCAATGTAACTGTTTCAAATAGCAGCTTCAAGTACTTTCCACTGTAATTTGTCAAATTTGTAGACTGGGTTGGGACTTTTTTATTTAAAAAAAATACCTATAATGTAAATACAAAGACTAAAACACACTACAAAAGGAAGAGAGAAACTGTTTTGAAGAGGAATGTTATTTCAAGTGAATTGTATTTATCAATATTTAGTTTCAAGAGAGCCTTTCCTACTCAAAGCAGGAGTAGGCCTTTGCTGCCAGATTTGCTAATGGTGAACTGAGTTTATGCAAGCCAACATAAATAATACACCAGGAGGCCTGGGACTCCTTATAACAGAAAATGAACTGGATATTCTTTGGAATCATTTTCTTTTATAGACAAAGACGTATGACTGACTGACTCATCTATTTGCTTTATAATTCTTTCATGGGTGTTCTCTACTAGTTGACTGAATATATTTTAAAGAAATGTGCTGAGGAGGAGGGTGACCACGAAATTACCATTTAGGGGCTTATTACAGTTCATTAATACATGATTAGTGGCAATCTGTTTCAACTAAAATAACCTAGCATAATCCCACAGCATTAGGCCAATGACTCTCAATAGTTTTTTAATGACTAGTAAATATATGTAAGGATACTGCCCTGCATGCAACTTTCCCTATTGTTAATTTAATATTTGAAAATGCTTTTAAATTAGCTGAGAGACAAACTTAATCTTAAACTCGTTCTTTAGAAGAATGTTAAGGATATAAAAGTCTTTCCCTAAAATAAGATTATATCTGAACTGTCAATCCTTAGAAGATCACAAGATGGCAGCAACAAAGTACAGCTTTCTTATTTTGTTGTAGTCATCTATGATTATTCCAGATTTTGGCAGCCCCTCTCTGTTCACTCTGCCTTGTGGCCCTCTGAATTTACTGTATCTTGGAGAGCTAATACCATGAATGTTCATTGTATATGCTAATGTCTTCATACCAAGGAATGGTAATCTTGTACTTTTTGAATTACATTTAGATGTAGCTGAACATTTTTAGCCCAGCGCTACAGGCAGACAGAGCAGGGATCCACGTGTTTCCTTTGTGCCCCACACTGTTTGCTGTCTATCATATGCATTACAGGTGGAAAGACTCAGAAGGAACTGTCCTTAACTTCTCAGGCTGTAAAGGAATGGAAGACTTGTATTTTCAGATTTGCAAGGTCCTGTGAAAGTAGTATTAGCACATCTGACTATGTTTCCTGTCTGATCTACATTGTCAGACTTCTGAGGTAGTCTACACAAGAAGCACACCCAGGAATACTAGCTCTAACTTTATTGTTAGTTTATATTAGCATAAATTTGTAAATCTAAAAGTACATATCTCTCCCTCTTCATTCTAAGAGCCAAAGAAACTAGGGAAGGTCTCTTCTGAGATATGCCTGACTATTGTCTAGTCTGCAGCACTTCATCCTGTCTCCCAAGGTCATTCCCACACACCATCACATTCTCTGTGTGTGTCATGTGTGTGTGTAAGACAAGAAAGAATATGTGTGTGTGAGTGAGCTATTTAGAGTAACTGAGAGTGAGTGGATGGCCAATATAAATTTTCATAAATAAATAAATAAATGGGTAAGGGGATTTTTTGAACTTGTTTTCTTCAAATACTTCTTAATGAGTGTAACTTGGAAGTAAAATTGAGATGTGAAGATATAGGAAGTGCTAGAATTGTGTAAAAAGTGAAATTTAACAGGCAAATAATTAAATGGGTTAAAAATACAAATACCATGATTGGATCCTTTTGTTTCCCACCCATTTTTATAACTTGATATAGTCTGCCTCCTTTTACAGTAACAAAATAGAAAAAAACCTGATAGGCACTTTCCAGGCTAATTACATTTATTAAAAGTTAACTCATGTGAGCTTATACAACATATTTATAATGATCATACAACCTTTACTATAAAGCAGGGATCCCCAGCTACTGGTCCACAGACTGGCATCAGTCTGTGGATGGAAGCAAGGGAAAGCCCATCCATGCACGGGGGTGGGTGGGTGGAGGGAGAATCCAGGCAGCGTTGCGAAACCATGCTCTCCCCCCACAGAAAAACCTCCCTCCATGGAACTGGTCTCTGGTGCCCAAAAGATTACTGCTATAAAGAATAGTCCTTTATTTCAGAAAACCATCTTTTAGATTTATTTATCTTTTATTAATTTATTCAGTGTAATTATTTCTTTTCTGGACTTAGCTCTTGAATTCTCCTTTGTAAAGTAACCTAAACTTAAAAAAAAAAACTTTATGAATCTTTTTCAGATTTGCCACTTTTTCAGGTTTATCCTATAAACTTTTTCCAAGAACTTTTGGCCACTATAAGCATTCTGTTTGTCTTTTACTAAACTCCCTTTCATTTCTTCCCTCTTCCCGCCACCCAACATGTTTCTCCTCTTACAGTGTCTCCTTTTGCATTTGGGATGATTGCTTACCACCAAAAGTTTGGCATGGCCTGCAGCCAAAAATATATGTACATCTCTGTCTTTAAGAATTTAGGAAAGAGGGCTTCGGTTTGAGCTTCTTTGTGGACAGACCGAAACCGCAATCGTGCATGGAGTGCCCCAAGCTGGCTGGTTTCGGGGCTAAGCCACCCTGTAGAGGTGGTGAAGAAGGGGGAGACTGCCAGCAGGGTTGAGGAGAGCTGTATCTCTCCTCCTCAGCTGGCCATTGCTCCCTTTCCCGAAGGTGGTTGCAGCGGTGGTCAGAAATGGCCACCTCAAAGAAGAACTCAACTGGAAAATAATGTGCAAGAGGAAGGTAAGAAGAGAAAGTCTTGGTTGACCGGGTTAAACTGCAAAAGCAACAACTAAGGTACCCTGGAATTTAAACTACAAAAAAAAAGTAACATTCCCAAAGAAGGCTTTGAAGCAGTGAAGGAGAGAGAAGGGAAAGACTTGGGTTTTTTTTCTCTCTCTCTCCCTTTCCCTATACTGACAGCTAAGAGATTTAAGCAAGAAATTGGAAAAAAAATCCACTTTGACATCAATAGGCATTGAAGCTGAAAATAAAATGTCAAAAGGATAATAAAGATTTCTGGATACTTAAAAACTTTTCAAAGCAGGAAAGGAGAGAAAAAGAATAAAAGGGCAAGATCTGGAAAAAAGGGAGGAGACTGATTGGAATTAAAAGGAATCTACAGTAAAACTTTAACAAGACTTCTAAAAGATACATTTTAACTGAAACCTGGCAACAAAATAGTAGAACCCCAGGAAGAGAAAGTGGAAAAAAGAAGCAAAAAGAAATAGCTTGGGAATATTTGGATTACTTGGTGATCTCTGGATTTTTGGTTATTGCATTTGAATGACTAAAATCAACTTTAAAATTTTTTATTTAAAAGTTTTTAAAATGCCACCACTTTTAGAAGAATTGAAGATAGAACTTAAAAAGTATAAAGAAGATGCACAAGAAGGAAGAAGTTCTTTTGGCTTCGTATTTCAATTTTTAGAAATGGAGATTTGGAACTATGAGAAACAACAAGAAACCCCTGCAGACAAGAAGATTGGGACAAAGAAGAAGCCATCTTTATTGAACAAGTAATTTTATGTGGGGAAGAAAAAGGAAAGAGAATGAAAAGTTTAAGATTTAAAAAAGCAACCAAAGAAAAGAAAAATAGTTTGAAAAACAAGTATAATACTGGAAAGCAACAAAAGAGGGGAATACAGAAGAGAGAAATAGAAGTAGAGAGACAAGGGGGTAAAAAGGGGAGGGAGAAGAAGACAGGGAAGAAGGAAAAGAAAAGAAGTTACAAAGGACAGAAACAAGGTATAGAGAAACAGGGCCTATTTAGAGATAATGGGTGAAAATTAAATTGAAAAAGGGATTCTGTAAAGGTACATAAGATTGTATTGTTATATTAGAAATAGAAATAATTTTAGAAAATTTGAAACAATGTATGATTAAAATGATGGATAAAATAGTCATTGTAATCCAGTGAAATGTTCGTTAATAAATAAATGAAATAAAACAAATGAGAGAATTGAGTTAGGAAAGGATGGGAACATTTTAATTATTTAGTGTTTTATAAAATATAAGTGAAGAGGAATAGGGGGAAAAATTAATTATGGAAAGCTTATAATTGTTCCCAAAGAAATATGATATTTAATTGAAAAGTAATGTTAAAGAAGTTAAGATTTTAATGAACATTAATATTAATGATAGAACTGAATTGGAATGGAATGAGTGTTTTAATTACACACACACACACACACACACACATATATATGAATATAGTGTATATTTTAAGAATGTATCAAGAAGAATTCAGTTGGAAGTTATGTATTATATTGAATGTTATAACTTTAAGGTATACATTGAAGCTTAAATAAGAGTTAAATGGATAAAACTAAAAGATATAAAGGTGTCATACTTCAGTTAGTAACTACAGGAGAAAATTTGTTTAATGAGAAAAGATAATATGAAATTGAAACAGAACAGACAAAAAGTATACATATAATGATTTGAATTGAGATGAGATAATCAAAATAAAATTGAGAAAATTAAAAGAGGGGAAAAGCTATGTAGAAAATGTAAAACAGTAATAAGATATAGAACAGAATATAAAAACATGCATGAAATTGAATTTGTGTCTGTACGAAGAAGTGTAACCTGGGACCACGATACTTTCAAAAACGATGTTTTATTTGTATTATGTTTTTTTTGTGAAAACTCAAATAAAATTTACCAAAGAAAAAAGAGAATTTAGGAAGGTAAAGATTTATATTCCCAACTAATAAATTGCTTTTTTATTTCTTGTTTATCATATTTAGATCTTCTCTCTTCAAAGCCTTGTGTAATTTATAGCAAATATTAAAACCTTAAATCATATGAAAACATTTGTTCTCCACCTACAAAACAAAGAAAAATCCAATAAGAAATAAATCATTAAAAAGCCAAAAGTGACTCTACAGATGATTATGCAAGGAATCCAAGACCTTAAAATAAAATCAGACACCACTGAAAAGAGAATAGAGAACACTGAACAAAAAACAGAGAACATTGAACAAAGAACAGAGAATATTGAACAAAGAACAGGGAAGACTGATGAAAAAATAGAAAATATTCAACAAATGATGGTGAAATATGATGAGAGATTCCCAAAAATTGAAGAAGATAAACAAAGAGACAAGAAGATTGGAAACATTGATAGCAGATTAACAGTGGATGAACAAGACAAAAGTGGCATGCTGAAGTGGGAGATGGACAGATCAGAATTTTATCTCAGATTTCAAAATATAGAGGAAGAAAAAGGACAAAATCTTGCTGCGATAATGATAGAAATACTGACTGAAGCTTTGGAAATAACAGGGGAGAAGATGATGGATGGAGTAGATGAGGTATACCGAGTTTTTACAAGATATGCGATGAGAAACAACCTACCAAGAGAAGTTCACGTTAGATTTACAAAAAAAGCCATTAAAACACAAATATTACAAGTGGTAAGAGAGAAAACGCTGAAATACAAAGACAAGGAGATTGCGGTTTTAAAACAAATATCTAGAAGAGTGAGAGAGATGAGAAGAGAATACCAATTCCTGACTAAAATGTTATTGAAAAAATAGGTGAATTATAGATGGCTGATTCCAGAAGGACTAATGTTTACATGGCAAGAACAGAGACATAGAATTGATTCAATTGAGAAAGCAGAATTATTCTATGCAGAATTTTTGGGAAGGAGAGAGGAAGAGGCAGAAAAAGAGATCTCACTAATTGAATTCCAAGAGGACCAAACGGGGACTGAAAAAGAAGAAGGCGCAGTAGGTGGACAGGTGGAAATCAAAGAACAACGGGAACTAAGATCTACGAGAGCTGCCAAACCTAATTACAAAATATAATCATGGAAGAGAAAAAACTGATTACAATGAATATAAATGGACTTAACTCAGCTGTTAAAAGAAGGAATTTTTTTTCACAAATTAGAGAAATTAAAATTTGATATAATTTGTCTACAAGAAGTACATATTAAAAAACAATATGAACAATTGTTGGTACAGCCAAAATTAGGGAAAATATTTACTTCCTTGACTCAATATAAGAAAAGAGGAGTGGTTTTATATATTAAAGAGACTATCCCAGCAAAATTGATTCATACTGATGAAGATGGAAGAGTATTAATGGTGGAAATAATGGACAATAATAAGAAAACACTCCTGATTGCAATTTATGCTCCGAACGATAAACAAGAAGAATTCTACAAAAAAATTACACATGAAAATAATTGGACTGGACTATGTTAATATAGTTATGATGGGAGATTTCAATGGAATTGTAGACAATAAATTGGACTATACAGCAACAACAACAAAGCAAAACAGAAAGACTCTCCCTAAATCCTTTTTTAAAATGATAGATGAAATAAACTTAAAAGATATATGGAGAGAAAGAAATGTTAAAACCAAACAGTATACTTTTTATTCAAATAGACATTTATCATGGTCCAGAATAGATATGATTTGGATCTCAACAGAACTAATATCTAACATTCAAGAAACAAACATTGAAACAAGTACTTGGGCAGACCACAATCCAATGACAATTAAATGGAAAGGACAAAAAAGAAGATCGAGATGGACGTTAAATAATACTATTTTAAAGGAAAAAGACTTTACACAATGGATGGAGAAAGAATTGGCCTTTTTCTTTAGAGAAAATAAAAAAAGAAGATACTTCAATTCAGAATGTCTGGGACACAATGAAGGCTTATGCTAGAGGCTTGATAATAGACTATACAAGGAAAAAGAGCATCAGGAAAAGGCAAGCCACTAAAGTTTTAGAAGATGAGCATAAAAGACTTGAAAAAGAACTACAGAAAATGCCACAGAAAAAAGTCATTAAACTAAAATTGGACATAATTAAACATAAAATGGGTCAAATAGAGAAAGAAGAATTGGCACAGAAAATTAGAAGTGCTAAACAGAACTACTTTGAAAATGCAAATAAACCAGGTAGATAGTTAGCATACAAATTGAGAAAGGAGAAAGAATCAAGGAAAATATTGTAGTTAATAGATGATCAAGGCCAAGTTTGCTACAGTAATAAAGAGAAAAAGGAAATTATTCAACACTTTTATGGGCAACTATATAAGCAAGAGAATATTGATGAGGAAAGAGTCAAACAGTATTTACAGAATGCTAATCTACCTAAGATACCTAAAGAGACTGAAAAAATGTTAGAAAGTAATATAACAATGATGGAATTAACTGAAGCACTTAAGAAGCAAAATAATGGAAAAGCACCAGGTCCAGATGGGCTTCCAGCAGAATTTTATAAAACATTACAAGAATCGCTGAGCCTTCCATTGCTAGAAGTCATGAACGAAGTTATGTCAAAGAAGAAGATACCTAAAACATGGTCAGAAGCCTATATTACACTTATTCCAAAAAAAGAGGCTGATCCACAGCAAATTAAGAATTATAGACCTATTTCTTTACTAAATGCAGTCTATAAAATTTTTGCTTCAATTTTGGCAGAAAGACTTAAAAAATACTTAAATAACTTTATTCATCCTGATCAAAATGGATTTCTGCCAAAGAGACAAATCAAAGATAATATGAGAGTAATTCTGGACACTTTGGAATATTATGAGGCACATCCCGAAAAGCAGATGGCTTTGATATTCTTAGATGCGCAAAAGGCATTCGCTAATATGAATTGGAGATTTATGTTATTATTATTGGAACAGATGGGTTTCGCCAGAAAATTCATTCAAGCAATAGAAGCCATATACCATCAGCAAATGGCAAAGGTAATGATAGAGGGAGAATTCACAGATTCCATCAATATAAGAAAAGGTACAAGACAAGGATGCCCACTATCACCTTTGCTATTTGTATTAACTTTGGAAGTGTTGAATAGAAATATTAGAGATGATAAAAGTATAAAAAGAATGAAAATCAAAAAGGAAGAATTTAAATTGCAAGCCTTTGCGGATGATTTGGCTTTTATTTTGGAAGACCCTTTAGAAACAGCTCCAAAATTATTGGAAAAGATAGAGACATATGGTAAGGTGGCTGGTTTGAAAATAAATAAAGATAAAACAAGGATTCTGACAAAGAATATGCTATTAAGACAAAGAGAAGAACTGGCAGACCTATTGAAAATTCAAGTCACCAACAAGGTTAAGTATTTGGGGATGTAGTACATTAAAAGAGAACAATTATATTAAACTCAAACAACAGATAGCGTTAGATTTGATGAAATGGGAAAATCTACAATTGTCATTCATAGGGAGAATCTCAACAATCAATATGAATATCCTACCCAGAATTTTATACCTGTTTCAAACAATACCAATTAGGCTTGGAAAAGATTATTTTGAAGATTTAAATAAAATTGTGTTGAAATATATATGGCAAGGCAAGAAAGCAAGAATAAAGTTAAAACTTTTACAAGATGCTAGATCTAGAGGAGGATTTGGTTTGCCTAATTGGGAGTTGTTCTACCAAGCTACAAATTTGATGTGGGCTAAGGAATGGATAACATTAAGAAAGACTAGATTGTTGACACTAGAAGGATGTGATTTGTTGTTGGGCTGGCATGCTTTTTTATGGTATAAGGGAACTAAAACACAGGGCTATTTTAGAAGACATCATATACGGGAGTCTTTGTGGTTAAATTGGGAGAAGATTAAAATACAATGTTATTTGAAAATTCCAGTCTGGTTATCGACTATTGAAGCATTTTCCTATCCTATAATATACAAGAAGGAACAAACAGTTAGATATGGTGAAATATTGGATGAAAAGGGTGAAGTTAAATCTAGAGGAACAAGATATAAAGATGAATTGGTTTTTATATGTGCAAATACATTCAAGGTATGATGAAGATTTTAAAACAGAAGGATTCTATGATAAATTGACTGACTTAGATAAGATTTTGACAGGTACTGATGAAAAGGTGATTAAAAAATTGTATGGTTATTTATTGGAAATTAAACTAGAGGAAGAACAAGTTAAAGAAACTATGATTGCTTGGAGGAAGAATTTTGGATATGGGATTGATTTAGAGAAATGGCAAAAATTGTGGTCTCAAAATTATAAAATGACAATGTCAACAGCATATAAAGAAAATTTCTATAAGATGTTTTACAGGTGGCATTTTCCCCTGACAAGAATAGCAAGAATGTTCAAGAATAAATCCAAAAAATGTTGGAAATGTCATCAGATACCTGGCTCATATTACCGTATGTGGTGGACCTGTGAGGACACTAGAAAATACTAGACTAAAATTCGCATGTGGTTGGAAAAAATGATAAAGAAACATATAGACTTGAAACCAGAGATTATTTTTTTTTTAATAAATTTTATTGAATTTACAATTAAAAACGTATCAACATTACATATACAACAGGGGGAGAAAAAGAAAAAAGAAAAAAAGAAAAAAAAACGCTCGGTCTTACGAACCGAAAAAAGAGAAAAAGAGGTATAAAAGAAAGAAAGAAACAAAGAAACGGAAGAGAAAAGAAAATACATTTAAAAACAGACAGATATCCTTTTTGACAGTCTGCAAGATCCAATTCTCCTACCTTACTTTAAATACACACATCTTATCAATATCTATGCTTAAATTACCCATTGTTCATTAAACAGTTTATCTCTGAAATAACCAATTATACCACGAATTCCAACTATCATAAAATGTTGAAGACTCTTTATTTTTAAGTGCTATGGTTAAATTGTCCATTTCTGCACAGTCACATATTTTCTGGATGACCATTTGTTCTGTAGGTATATAGGATGATTTCCAGCACTGGGCAAATGCTAATCTGGCCGCAGTTAGAGTATGAATTGTTACATATTTCATCTTTTTAGGTAAATGTTTATCAGAGATCCCTAGTAGGAAGAACTCTGGTTTGTATTCGATTTGTTCTTTGGTTATCTCCTCCAACCATTTTCTGATTTTTTGCCAGTATTTCTGGGCTTCTTTGCAAGACCACCACATATGAAAGTAGGTTCCTTCTATGTTTTTACATTTCCAACATTTTGGACTAGTGTTTGGGTTCATTTTCGCTAACCTCGAAGGGGGTAAGTGCCATCTATATAATATTTTATACATATTTTCTTTGTACGCCGCGGATTTCATAATCTTGATGTTTCTATTCCAGATCTTTTCCCATTCTGTTAATGTAATGCTTCTTCCAATATTCCTACTCCACATTATCATGTTCCCTTTCACTATCTCTTGCTCTAATTCTACCTCCAATAAATATTTATAAAATTTGGAGATATTCTTTTTATTTGATCCTAATAAGATTTTATCTAAATATTGTAATTTGCTATAGATTCCAAACTCTTTGATATCTTGTTTGTATCTGCTATGGATTTGTATATATAACCACTGGTCAATTTTAAATCCCTGTTCCTGTAAGTCCTGTCAAGTTCTTAATTTTCCTAAAGGGTCTAATAAATCTTTATATTTAGCCATTTTTGTTATATCCAAATTGTTGGGATGAACCATTGCCTCCATTGTTGAAAGCCAAATCGGAATTTTTGAATAATGTTTTTTGCATATTTTTTTCCAATTAGTTAATAATGAATCTCTAATAAGATGTCTATGAAAATACGACTGTTTAGTTTTCCCCACATCTCATAGAAATGCGTGCCATCCTCTCTGAAGGTCGTGCCCTTCCAAGACTAAAGTTCTTTTATTCAGTAAATTGACCCAGTCTTTTAACCATAATAAATTGGCTGCCCAATAATATAATTCCCAGTTTGGGAGCGCTAGCCCACCCCTACTTTTTGCATCTTGTAAAGCCTTAATATTGATTCTAGCTTTTTTCCCTTGCCAAATAAATTTAAGAGTTACCTTATTTATATCTTCAAAAAATTTTTTTGGTAATTTTATTGGGATTGTCTGGAATAAGTAAAGGAGTTTTGGTAAGATGTTCATTTTGATCGTGGCAATCCTGCCCAGTAGAGAAAGCTGCAACTTATTCCAAGAATCTAGATCTTTCTTAATTTGCTGTAACAGTTTATCATAATTATTCTCTTTGAGCGATTTACTATGTGGTGTTAACCATATGCCTAAATATTTGACCTTTTTTGTTGCCTGTATCCCCATGATTTTTTCTAATTCTTTCCTCTGATTCTCTGTTAGATTTTTAGTCAGTAATTTTGTCTTATTTCTATTAATCTTTAATCCTGCTACTGAACCAAATTGTTCTAGTTCTTTTATTAGGTTATGTCCTTTTTCCATGGGTTCCTCTAGGAAAAAAACCATATCGTCTGCAAACGCCTGTAGTTTATATTCCTCTGCTTTGACCCTAACTCCTTGGATTTCAAAGTTTTGTCTTATCCGCGTTAACAGTGATTCTAAAGCAAATATAAATAAGAGGGGTGAGAGAGGGCAACCTTGTCTAACGCCCTTTTCAATGCTTAATGGGCCTGTTTGTTCACCATTAATTAGTATATTGGCTTGTTGGGTATTGTAAATTGTTGTGATAATGTTCTCGAATTTAGTGCCCAGACTCATAGATTTTTTGTATTAAAAAGTGCCAATGTAAGTTATCAAATGCTTTCTCCGCATCTAAAAACATGAGTGCAAATTGTTTCTCTGGATGAGCTTCATAATATTCTAAGACATCAATAACGGTTCTTAAATTATTTTTGATTTGGCGGGATGGAAGGAAACCATTTTGGTCTTCATGAATGTATAAATTTAAAACTTGTTTTACTCTATTCGCTATAATTGAGGTAAATAATTTATAATCGGCGTTTAAAAGTGAGATTGGTCTATAATTGTTGATATATCTGGCATCTACATCCTCCTTCGGAATTAACGCAATCAACGCCCCCCTCCATGAGTCTGGCATTTTGGCTGCCAAAAGTACTTCGTTAAACACTTCCAGCATCAGTGGCCCTACTAAATCTATTGTGGCTTTGTACAATTCTACTGGAATCCCATCTGGACCAGGGGATTTATTATTACTTTGATTCTCCATTGCGGATTTTAACTCAGACCATGTAATATCCTTATTTAATAATTCTTTGTCTCCTTCCCCTATTGTTTTATCATTCGTATTCTCCAGGTAAGTTCTTATTTTGTCTTCATTGATTTCTTCTTTTTTATATAATCTTTGAAAATAGTTTAATATAATATCTTTTTTCTTCTTAATCTCATGTTGTGGTATGCCTTTCTCATCTATTAGTTGGTGTATCAGTCTCTTTTCTTTTTCTTTTTTAAGTTTATAAGATAGCCATCTTCCTGGTTTATTGGCGTGTTCAAAATAATTTTGTTTGGACCTTCTCAAGCTAACTTCTATTTTATCTTGTTCAATTAAATTCAGCTTATGTTTGGCTAATATTAACTGGTTTTGTAGTCCTTGGATCTTAGGGGTTTTTTGTAATTGTATTTCTAAGTCTTTGATTTGTTGTTGTAATACGTTTTGTCGGGCATAAATTCTCTTGTTTCTCATAGCATTATAGGAAATTGTTGTGCCTCTTATAATTGCTTTCATAGTATCCCAAATGTTCTGTTTTGACGTTGTTTCATTATTATTATCTTTTAGGAAATAGTTTAGCTCCTCTTTCAGCTTATTAATATACTCTTCTTCATTTACAATTTGGGTGTTTAGTGTCCATCTTTTTTTTATTCCTCTCCTATCTCTCCAAATTAGCTGTATTGGGTTATGGTCAGCCCATTCATTCGGTAGGATTTTAATTTCTTTTATTTCATTAGCCAAATCCAAATCCATCCAAGCCATATCTATTCTAGTCCAAGTCTTATGTGGATTAGAATAGTATGTAAATTGTTTTCCTTCAAGATTCCGTTCCCTCCATAAATCTTTTAAATTTAACTCTTTCAACATTTCCTTACATGCCGCAGAAAGTTCCCTTTTCCCCTTCTTGTTTTTTCCCATATTACTATGGTCTTTTTGGTAGTCTGCAATGGAGTTAAAATCGCCAATCAAGCAAAAAAAAACCAAAACCAGAGATTTTTTTATTGGGAATTTTACCCGATACATATAGTAAAGATTTGAAATACCTGATTGTAAATGTATTAACAGCGGCTAGGATTGTATTTGCTAAAAATTGGAAAAATGAGAAAATACCATCGCAGGAGGAAATCATTAAGAAAATATTGGAATGTGCTGAAATGAGTGGATTGACATTTGAAATTAGAGAACAAGAAGATAAACAATTTTATAAAATTTGGGACCTTTTCTATCAATGGTTAGATAATAAAACACAATAATAGAATATCTAGAATTTTAGAAAATAATGAATATATAAAGATATATTTCTTTTTTTGATATCATATCTATAAAATGTTTTTAGGATAGATTTGGGAGGATTATATGAATTGCTATGAAATAAACTAAGTAAATTATAGTTATCTCGCAAAGTATGAATGAATAAAATTATAGTCAATTGTTTGATTGTTTAATAGTGATACTAGGGTATTTAATCTTTGATTGATAATATGAGTTATTATGTAATGTAACTGTAATTGAGACTACGAAATGGATGCACAAAAAATTGGTAAACCAACCGACACACTGCTTGTACATTTATGAAAGAAAGCTGGATGTTTTTATGTTTGTTTGTTTTTGTTTGTCTTTAAAAACCAATAAAATTGTTTAAAAAAAAGAAATAAATCATTAAAAAGCCAACTGTCAAAAGCACCTTGAAAAAAATAAAATCAAACTTGATTCAAGTGCTTTCAACTAGCTTTTGTACCAACACTGAGAGATGCTGAAATAATTCATTTCTCTGACCAGTCTGACCAGTTTTTTGACATAAAAAAGTGTGTGCTAATGGAAATTTATTTATTTATTTATAAAATTTACACAACTAAGATGGTAATATCAGCAACCACTCAATTTTTGGGTCAGTGCTATAATATATTAGCACTCTCTGACTCACTCAGTTTTACTAGAAAATTAAAAAGACTAAAAAACAGAATCTCAGAGTAAGTTTTCAGCAGAGCAGTGATCCACGAACTCCATTATAGTTCAAATTATAACAAGAGAAAAGTATAGAAAAGTTAACCTTACTTTTATCAAACTAAGGACAAATTTTAATTGGCTCTATTTCATGATGAGGTTCCAGTTAATAACCACAAGGAAACATTTCTGGGACAGTCTATCTGCTTTCTCCTTGCTATACAATGTTATGGCAGTTCCACATCATTCATAGATACTAGCTGTGTAAATTAAAGCCATAACACTCCAGTCATCTCGTGAATAGTTGATTCCAACCCAGCTCCAGGGTACCATAAGCTCAGAAACAGAAAAGATCTGCTTCTGTTCTTGTTTTTCTGCCCACCTGCAGATCCTGTCCATATAAAATAGTCTAATCTCTTTCCAATTTAGTGGCAAAAGCCATAAACATGATGCTTTTTAAAAAGTGGTGATTAACAACAGCAATGAATTCTATTTCAAGATAATGCAAATGTTATTGTGTTGTTATTGTCTATGTGTGCTGAAACTTTGGAGTTGTTCCAGGGATGTCACTTATCTTATGAGCATCTCTTCTTGCTCCCTCTTGGGGCTCAGCCATTTTGCCTTGACTTTCAGGCTACAAAATATTCTTCCTTAGTGATCAAGGAAATAGCCTTTATACAGCTACCATATTTTTCTGCTGATTTTCTGTATCTCTCAGTACTTAAAATGTGTACGCATATGCTTGATTCATTTGCTGTTTCCTAAGAATGCCATTCTGACAAATGCCAAACAGATCCATCAGAGAAATCACATTTTATATTTAACATAATGCAGACTTGTATTGCTAACAATGGTGCAGTAGTCAATTTTGTAATACATGAAAATAGTCTTCAAAAGAGGCCAGATTTTTAATCCTATAGTAAACAGTTAGAGAGACAGAGAAGGAAGAAGAGATCCTGTCTCTTCATTATTGATATACAAAGGCAATGATTGATTCCCATTTATTTGCTCTAGTTCTAAACTGGTTTTTTCCCCTCTCCTTGTGGTACAGATTGAGTTTTAGAACCTGCCACATCCTGTTGATGATGCAGCTGTTGCGGTTGCCAATGCCTGGGATCTGGCCAACAACCGTTGCCCACTTTTGGCTTCTATAGGCATGCCCCTTCTCTTCTGGCCACTAGGATCCTCCCTCAATGGCCTTTTATTTTTGGCGAGAGGAGAGAAAGGGCACCTGAGTTCAATGGAGGCATCTGCCTATATTATGCATAAGCGGTCTTTCACAAAGCCCTGATCAGACATTATGTAGGTTTCTTATCTATACGGATCTACTGATCTTGGTTTAATTAAATTACCTTTTCTTTTCCATTCTTTTCCATTACTTTTAATAACAGAGTAACAGAGTTGGAGGGGACCTTGGGGGTCTTCAACTCCAACACCCCGCTCAAGCAGGAGACCCTACAGTGTGCCTTCCCTCCTTGATTAGTTCCCACCCATTGCTTCTTGTCCTGCCTTCAGGTGCTTTGGAGAATAGGTTGACTCTTTCTTCTTTGTGGCAGCCCCTTGAATATTAGAACACTGCTATCATGTCACCTCTAGTCCTTCCTTTCATTAAACTGGTATTGTTATTGCTATTATTATTGTTATAGTTATTGATCATTGCACAGTCAGCCAGATGTTCAGTCTGGGTTTGGCATTATTGTCTACCTATCAAATCCTTATCAAGGACCTGGGATAGACAAATCTGGATGTTTGACAGTGTTACAGATATTGTTGCATGATGTAAGCTGTTCCAAGTAAAGCTGCCTTCTGCAATTGACTGATGGCAAATTTGTCAATGCCAATGATGGTGTTCAAGTGATGCTCCAATTGTTTTGGGACTGCACCCAAGGCACCTATTACTATTGGTACTACCCTTGCTTGCCTTTGCCATCACCAGTTCTTTCTCTTCTCTTCTGTTGTCTCCAGGCACTGCCACATCCACGATCCAGACTTTAAATATGTATTATCATTATTACACCCCCCCAAAGCCTAGGTTGTTATAAGCATGAGAAAATGTGTTAATGCACAGATTTTCTAGGTACCATCCAAGAGTTTTGGGTAGGACACCGAATGCTCTGATAACAACTGGCAACTACCTGCTTGTTTTTAACTTTACAGTTCTATGTTCCTATCATTTTTCCATTACTGGTACATAATAATTTTTACAAATGTTCTACTGAATCATTTTGGTTACTCTGTTATGTTGTTGATTATGATCAGTTTGTGTGATTTTCTTGTATGACCTGAATATATGACCCACTGTCTCTTTTGTTTTGCACAATCTGCACAATTGATTTTTTTTTTCTTAATTCTGGCTTTGATTGCATTCCTTCAAATAGCTTGCTCTTGCACAGCCAAAATCAAGCCATGAGCTTCTTTTTTAATGTGTTCCACTTCCCCCCGCTGCAAAGATCATTTGCAGAAATTAACCATTTAATGTTTTTCTTTGCCAGCATTCTGCTTTTGTTTTTTATTATTTTATTTCGATATGTAAGTTTTTTTTCCAGTATACTTAGTAAGTTCTAATCTTTAACTTGCAGCAATGTTTGTTCATGGCTGTCGTTTACATAATCGCCAATGCATGATGTTCTTCCTCAACAGTTTGTTTGACTCGAAATAAACCTCTGCCTGTATTTAAGCAGGGCAGGTATAATCTATCTATATGACTATAGGGTTATAATACACATCATTAATTTCCTTGTTTTTCAGTCCAAACTATCCAGTTCAGTTTGTGTATAGTGAATAATGCTGGTAGTGTATCATATCAAAGGTATGGATGGGGTGTGTTTATTTTTTGCAATTTTCTCAATCTCTGAATATTTTTTTTTACTAATCATATTTTCAGCTTGTTCATGCTAGATGTTATTCAACTGTAAAATGTCCAAATATTTGTAGGCTTCGTCTGGATGTCTCCTGATGATTTGGCCATTCGGCATTTCAATTCCAATCCTGTTTGCAATTTTACCCAATTTATTGCTATTGATAGCAATAGCACTTAGACTTATATACTGCTTTACAGTCCTCTCTAAGTAGTTTATAGAGTCAGCATATTGCCCCCGATAATCTGGGTCCTCATTTTACCCACCTCAGAAAGATGGAAGGCTGAATCAACTTTGAACCTGGTGATATTCGAACTGCCAAATTGCAGGCAGTTGGCAATCAGCAAAAGTAGCCTGCAGTACTGCACTCTAACTACCGTGCCACCATGGCTCATTAATGTTATTTTTCAATATTTTAACTCACTACTGCTTGCACTTTTTCTACACCTCGCTTTTTCCACAAGGAAATAGCACTACAGGTAGTGATATGACCATTTTCAATGGAGTTTTCCTTCCTTATACTTCTATGTATCCACTCCTGCCTTCTGAAGCGTATTCTTCAAATGTTACATGAAGCAGATCCTAGCCCACAAAAGCCAAGTTTTTCCTGTTGCTACTTAAGAATGTCATATGGCACCTTGTTATTATCAAGAAAGAAATCCTCATCTAATAAATGCTGTCTTTGTGGCAAGTCTTTCAAGCCATTCCTCATGCTTGAAAGAATTGGATTCTTAAAGATGAGCCCAGGAAATTCATTAATAGCCAAGAAATAAAATAAAATAACAAAATGTTTACTGCCAAACTGGTTGCAGTATTTCTCAATCAACCAATCTACTTAAAAATTCATTTTACTGAATTTACTGCTGAAGAAACCAAACTTTACAGTATCTTACAAGAGCTTGGCTTTCAGTTTTTCAATTTTTTTTAACTTTAATGGGAAAAATGACTTCATGATCACACCCAAATTTCTTGCCTGATGGGGGAAATTGTGTGAAGGAAGAAGAAAAGAAAACATAGTGGATCTAAATGTTGTTTTTGTTGCAGGTCTTAGAGCCGACAGCAAAAGCTTCTCAGAGCATATATCACACATAATGAACACTAAATCCAGCATTCCCATTACCACCCAAGACTTTCAGGAAAAGTATTAGCCAAGTCATGTTGATGTATTCATAACCACACCTATGAAGTAATAGAACAGGCTGACATGGCAGCCTGTGGTTATGAGTTATGACCTTAAACTCTTTCCTTTTGTCCTGGAGACAGAGAGTTCTTTCAAATGGAAAACAAAAAGCTCAATGAATAATGTAGCCATACAGCTAATTGCTAACCAGGGTGCTAATGAAACAATGTGCAGTGTGGGAACAAGGAGGAAAAATACATGAGCATTTGCATGAAGTTCAATGAATGCCAGGGTCATGCACAACCAGGTGGAAAGCTCTCTTATGCTGCAAAAAGAACTCCATGCTAATGCAGGATTGGCATAACTCAGCTGCTCTAATCAAATGGCTGGATGGCTGTCACTATTTAGTTTCCCTCCCCAAACTGTGATGAGTCAGGATTGATGCCAGAAGTAGAGTGGGTGGGAGCCAACTTCCCACCACTTCCTGTCCTTGTTATGTTATCCTTGTAGGGCTGGTATGAGTGCGTGAGATGTAACATAGACAAAGCCCTGTTTTTGTAGGATCTTGGTTTTTTCGCCTTATTCCTGCAGTTGGATAGGAGGAGTAATTGCAAGTGAGGAGCTGTTTTGGTCTTTCTGTTTCCTTTTTGAATTTTGGATTGTCTCTTTTGATTGGAAGTAAATGTTGTTTATGTCTGTGTGCTTGTTGATGGCCAATTTGTCTGAGTTGTCTTAATCTCATTAACAATGAACACCCAGATGAACAGAGACCAAGATTAACATTAGACTAACAGTCAAGAAGCAAACAACAGCCCAATCAAGGAACCATCAAGACCACTCCGACCAACACTGACAGGGCAAATAGATAAAATGAGAGCAAACTCCAGTTCCTTCTAGCACTGATGATATTAACTATTTCTATAATGAAAAGTCTGCCAGAAAACAACCAAGCTCAGAGAGTACCAATGATCCAGGAGCCATAGTGGCACAATGGTTAGAATGCGGTATTGCAGGCTAACTCAGCCCACAGCGAGGAGTTTGATTCTGACTGGCTCAAGGTTGACTCAACCTTCCATCCTTCTGAGGTTGGTAAAATGAGGACCTAGATTGTTGGGGCCAATATGCTGGCTCTGTAAATCACTCAGAGAATCCAGTAAAGCTCTAGGGAGCAATATATAAGTCTAAGCGCTATTGCTATTGATCCCATAGTTCAACCATAAATGACAAATATTATCTTCTATTGGAGAATGTCTATGATAGGGAAACAGGAAAGCATACCCCTCCAAGAATCCTTCTGCTTGCTTGCTTGCTTGCCTGCCTGCCTGCCTGCCTGCCTGCCTGCTTCCTTTGGGGTGAGTATGGTGCTTATTCCAGGATAAGCATCCAAACTCATGTGGAACTCTTTATTGCTCATTACTAATCTTATTTTTTTAAGGCCCAAGTATAGTCGCTGTTTCTCTTGTTTTGCATTCCTTTTGTGCAACTTGGGTTTCTGACTTCCACCTTAAATCCCCCTTGACCAGGTTTGCTGTGGTCCCGTTCTTTGTGCAGTGTAATCCATCTTGTACAAGAGCTCATCGTCTAGGTAATTAAAATCAAGTTCCCAGAAACCAAATGCTTCCTGTTGCACATCAGTAGCATCTGTGGGTCCTCAAAATGGCAAAAGCCCTTTACTCCTTCTATAGCACAGCAAAAAAATAATTAATAGTTTCTTTTCCTTCTCCCTCAGCCATTGTCCACTGTAAAACAGAACACAACACAAACCCTTTGGACTCTATTAGTGATGACCTGAATACTTACCTTGTTAAAGAAAGCCTTTCAGAAGTCACTAGATGGGAATGACCTGGCAGGCAATTAGTCCAATCATATTCTGATTATTTACACCCTGAACTTAAGCCTTCTGGAAGTTGATGTCTGAATGGTGGTGGCAGAGGAGGTGGCCAAGAAAATATGATTGAAATACTGTAGGAAGGGTATATGTTTCTCAGGACAAACTTGTAGCAGAGAAAAATAGGGGAGGGAAAAGAGTACATCATTTCTGACTGTATACTTGATCATATGTTATCTGGAATGTTTATTTACTTAATTTATTTTCCAGGTTTCTGGAATATTTTGATGTACAATAAAATGATTCAACCCAGAATTCTCTACTTGAAGCACAGATAATCAAGTTCAAATTATCCCACTTTAGACACCTTATGTGAAGACCTAGCTCACTGAAAGAGGCTCTAATGCTGAGAAAAGTAGGAGAGAAAAGAAGACAACTAGCTAGCAGCAAGGTAGATAGACTCGGTTACAGTACAGGGGTGAGGCATGCATTGATCTGAAAGAACAAGTTAGAGGTAGATTGACATGGAGAAATTCTATCTATGTGATTTCTAGGAATCCAAGGCAACTTGATGGCACATCATAGATCAACAATAAAATGATTGTGCTGAACAGCCTTTAGATGGTGCTTTCATCAGCTGAGAAGTTTCTTCAAAATATATTTCAACAGTATTTCAGTGTCATGATTCTATTTAGTTTGAAATCCATTTGATAAATTAATTACTAGTTGAATTCTGTCCAAGGTCATTCTTATGTCCCTTAGTTGGGTTCTGGCTGGGCTTTGAAGAATAGTCAGTGATAAAATCTGATTCTTGTTTCATTTTAAAGGTGGGATATAAATGAAATAAATTATTGTAATACACAAGCAAATATATTATGTTAGGCTTATGTTGTCCTGTGGATCATTTCTCCTCTAAATAGTATTTGTCAGCATAGCAGATCCAATATTCATAGAATCATCTAGTGGGAAGGTCTTAAAAGTCTTCTAATCCAAATTCCTGCTTAATGTGGGATCTGCTATAGCATCATTAACAGATGACTACCCTGCTTGAAAACCTCCAGTGAAGAACTAATATAACAGCCTGTTCCACAGGCTGATAGCTCATAGAGCCAGGAAGCTCTTCCAGTTCTTGCCTGAAGTTTCTTCCTTGTAATTTTAATGTTTGTTCTATTTCGTCTGTGATAACAGAGAGCAAATTTACTTCCTCTTTTATGTGACAGCACTTCAAATATTTGAAGACTATTATATCTTCCTTGGTTCATATCCCGATTTTTCAAACATTCCTCATAGCGCTTACTTTCAAGGTCATGGCGCTTGGTTTTTAATCCTTATAGCTTGGTTTATAAGGAAGCAGAAGGATTATAGGTACTCCTCAGGTTATAACTACTCAGTCAGCAACCGTTCAAAGTTCATGATGTTGCTGAACAAGGGGCACTTACGACCAGTCTTCAAAGTTCTGTCCATCACAGCACATCCCAAGGTGATGTGATTGTGATTTAGACACTCACACTTATGATGGTTGTAGTGTCACATAATTGCCCCAAGCAAAGTCAATGGGGAAATAGGCAAAGAAGGTTGCAAGTTACTTGGGTAAATTACTCCTGCTTTTCCTCTGAGGAGCCCCAGAGATCTGGTACTCTGTGTTTTGACCCAGCCTTAACAAGTAATGATAAGCTGCTTACTTGTATGTAAAAACAAACCCCTTTTCAAACAGGGTAGGAACAGTCTTTTATTCACATGTATAAACAAAAATCAAACATAATTAGCCCCAACAGACCTAGCCAAGAAATCCAATCAGACATCCAGCACTTGCTTTTCAATGGAGACTGAGTGGAGCAAGTAACCAGTTTTAAGTTTCTGGGTGTTATCATAAATTACTTGTTACTTATTATATCATTATTTGGTCTTGAAGACACCAACGAATCAGACAACATCACCAAAGTTCGCAATATCATAAGCAACTAAAATACAACAAATATCTCTCCTGAAGATATCATTGAAATAATCAGCGATGGCCCTGAGTTCAAATACAATGACAGCTCGGTGATGTCAAGATTATGTAGAATTGTTTGCAAAAACGAGTCCAGCAAACGTATATTCATTCATACAATAAACGCCATTGCAAATACCAATCCCACCCATAAAAAACTTTGCTCAAGACCAGATTTATCCATACTGCAAAGAATCCACTTCCGTGAATTCCGCACAGAACTCAAACAATGTCTAGACAATTGAGAAAAGGACCTGTACATTGACTACCGTGCTGATTGCATCAAAAGAAAGTCACAACCCGCAACTCCGCATCCAACCCTACCTCATCCAATCCACTATCACTCAAAATTAGGCATGTATGCCCCTAACTACCTCTATTCCAACTGCAACTGGCCTTAAATGCAAGCTACAGAATCAAGAAGCCTTGTAAATAAAATACCTGAATTTCTCCTCTTACTAAATACAGCTAAATTTGATATCATATTTGTCTGTGAAACATTGTTCAACACATCTCTCCCTGACTCCATTACCACAGTAAGAGACTATCATGTTTACCAATCAGATCATGAAATCTGTAGAGGAGATGGTGTTACTATCTTCTATAAAAAGTCCCTACATCCAAAAAAGATTCAAGTTACCCAGGAGCTTGCTCTTCCTGAGACCATCGTCTGTGAACTGTCCTTAAATATCACATTTTGATTCTTACTATGTTACAGGGCCCCTGATTAAGACATCGAACATGTAAACAAGTTAAATTCACTACTAACATGGGCAACGTCCTGCCCACATGCTTTTATCTTTCTTGGTGACTTCAATCTACCTCATATTAACTGGACCCTAAACGAGTGTAAAAATAAACTCATACATGCAACCTTCTATAATCCTGTAACAAATCTGGGACTGGAACAACTAATAACCAACAATACTAGACTTAACAACTGCCTTGATCTCATCTTCTGCAATAGTTTGAATTCAATTTATGGATTACAAATTAAAAAGCCCTTTTCCAACAGTGACCACAACATGATTGAATTTTGCCTTAACATACGTCCACACAAAAATCATCATAACGACAGGATCCCCAATTATAACTTCAAAAAAGGCAACTATGATTTTATAGACAATGATCTCTCATCTCTTGATTGGCAACTTCTATTCCATGGATGCAATACTGTAGAAGACCATTATAACCTATTTTTACCTGAAGTCAAAAGAGTTGTCAAAGTATATGTACCAATAACAATTCCCAAAACCAGAAAAAACAAATTACCCATAACAATAAGGAAGCTTCAATCCAAAAAGAAATCACTTTTAGCAGAAAAACAAATCTGGTCACGTTGCCAACTTCAAAAGCCGATACAAAAATGTATGCCACCAGATAAAGACTGAATGCACCAATTATCACATTAAACAAGAGGAAAACCTTCTATGCACCAATTCCACCCGCACTTTCTCCAGTCTTGTAAACAACAAGCTAAAAGGCTCAAGTTCCCACCCCTGAAAGGACCTAATGGTAAAGACTGCAACAAAGACACCATTAAAGCCAACCTCTTTAACACATTCTTTGGCTCAGTATTTGTAAACAGCATAATGCGTCACCTGTAAAGTCATGGAATCAATTATTAACCAATCCATTATCCTTCATTTAGAGACAAACAACCTACTCTCTAACAAACAATTTGGTTTCAGAAAAAAACTATCATGTAATCTGCAACTCTTACACTGCAAAAACATATGGACTACACAACTCAATCAGGACAAAGCAATAGACTCAGTTTACATAGACTTCTGTAAAGCCTTTGATTCAGTGGTACATGACAAACTACTCCTAAAACTAAAATCTTATGGTATCTCTGGACACCTGCATAACTGGATAGAGGCATTCCTGTCAAACAGGCAATAAATGGTTAAAATGGGTAGCATCCTATCAAATTCTATACCTGTCAACAGTGGTATCCCCCAAGGCAGTGTTCTAGGACCAACTCTCTTCATACTCTACATAAATGACCTCTGTGATCATATCAAGAGCAACTGCATTCTCTTCGCTGATGATGTAAAGCTATTCAACACCACAGACAATACTGCTGCCCTTCAAAAAGACCTTGACTATGTATCAGAATGGTCAAACAAATGGCAACTTCAAATCTCAACAAATAAATGCTCTGTCTTACATATTGGCTAAAAAAATAAGAAAATAAAATACAAGCTGAATAGTCAAGACCTTGTTGATGATCCAAACTCTGTCAAGGACCTTGGAGTACTCATCTCTAATGATCTAAGTACTAGAGCCCACTGTAACTACATAGCCAAAAAGGTGTTAAGAATTGTGAACCTAATCTTACGTAGCTTTTTCTCTGGTAATATAACACTAATAACTAGAGCATACAAAACATTTGCTACACCAATACTCGAATACAGCTCATCAGTCTGAAACCCACATTACGTATCTGATATTAACACAGTTGAGAAAGTCCAGAAATATTTCACAAGAAGAGTTCTCCACTCCTCTACTCGCTGCAGAATACCTTATGCCACCAGACTTGAAATTCTAGACCTAGAAAACCTAGAACTACACCGCCTTCGATCCAATCTAAGTATAGTATATAAAATCATACACTGCAATGTCCTACCTGTCAATACTTCAGCTTCAACCCTAACAACACAAGAGCAAACAATAGATACAAACTCAAGGTTAACTGCACCAAGCTTGATTGCAGGAAATATGACTTCAGCAACAGAGTGGTCAATGCCTGGAATACTCTGTCTGACTCTGGTTTCTTCCCCAAACCCCAAAAACTTTAACTTTAGACTGTCTACTATTGACGTCACCCCTTTCCTAAGAGGTCTGTAGGGGGCGTGCATAAGTGCACCAATGTGCCTACCATCCCTGTCCTATTGTTTCTTTTATTTTTCTTATATGTATCCATGTATTCATAATGATGTTTTTACTTATACCTATTATCTTGTAAGCAATTGACAAAAATAAATAAATAAAATAAATAAATTTATGTTCCTGCCATCTAATGGTCACCTGGATTTTTGCAGCCCGGATCTGGTAGCCCTGAGTTTTGGGAAAGTGTTGGGGCATCACCTAAGGGACTGGAAGAAAAGGGGCTGGTATAATCAACTTGCTAAAGAAAGTGGGGAAAAATATTCTCCTTTGTTGGAGAAAGCCAGCATTTTTGGACATAAAAATTCAAAAGCAGGAAGTTCGTTTAATCAGCTAAGGCCCTTCCCTGTCGATGTTAATAGTTCGTTCTGCAGCTTTCCATGGTGTCCCCTAATTGTTACCAGCCCCGAAACTCAGAATAATCTTTTAAGTCAGTCTTGCATCGGAAATTTAGATTTCTTACATTCTGTCTTTGATCATTGTAGTCTTCCAGGAGTTTGTTAAGATGACAAATCATGATGTGGCCCATGCCATCAACAAACGGATGTCTGGAGATGTCCGGGATGCCTTTTTAGCTATTGGTGAGTGTTGTTTTGTATGAGTATGGTATAGAGGATTGTGGGTTTTTTTTTTTCATACGGAATGCAGACTTTATTAAAAACCTCTCAGAATCAAGTTGATCTTGCAATATTTTGACAGTTGAGCAATTTTCTGTGATTTGCATAGATGAAGCAAGCTGGCCTAAACTTCGTGTGAAAAATGTGGCTATGTTGCAAAATTGGATTAATATATGAGACAGAATTCATGTGCAGCCTTGTATGCAGCAGTGGGGAAGGGAACCAATTGCCCTGAAAACACAACAACAGATGGATGGGCTGATTAATAGAGATTTTCTACAGGCCAGCTATCAAAATGCAACACTTTTCTGATTGTTTATTTTCCGCTTTTTCTGTACCATCTCAAAGCTAGAAAGCTGACTGTTTTTGAAAGTAACATTGATCCTACACATAATGGCAAGTGTCATTCTTGGTTGGAGCATTTCATGTTGCCTAGTGTGACCGTGGCCAGGCAAAGTTCTTTCTGGCTCAGATTAAGCTTCTGTGTATCAGGGGTGGTATTCAGCCAGTTCTGACAGGTCCTGGAGAACCAGTAGCGGAAATTTTGAGTAGTTTGGAGAACCAGCAAATGCCACCTCTTACTGGCCTCGCCCCCATCTATTCTCTGCCTCCTGTAACTACATAGCCAAAAAGGCATTAATCCTGCTTATTTTTTTCTCTGGTAATATCACACTACTAGCTAGAGCATACAAAACATTTGCTAGACTAATACCTGAATACAGCTCATCAGTCTGGAACCCACATTACATATCTGATATTAATACAGTTGAGAAAGTCCAGAAATATTTCACAAGAAGAGTTTTCCACTCCTCTACTCATAGCACAATACCTTATGCCACCAGACTTGAAATTCTAGACCTAGAAAATCTAGAACTATGCCGCCTTCGGTCTGATCTAAGTATGGTACATACAATTATATATTGCAATGTCCTACCTGCAAATGAATACTTCAGCTTCAACCATAACAACACAAGAGCAAACAATAGATACAAACCACACCAAACTTGATTGCAGGAAATATGACTTCAGCAACAGAGTGGTCAATGTCTGGAATACTCTACCTGACTCTGTGGTCTCTTCCCAAAACCCCAAAAACTTTAACCTTAGACTGTCTACTATTGACCTCACCCCTTTCCTAAGAGGCCTGTAGGAGACTTGCATAAGCGCACCAACGTGCTTACTGTCCCTGTCCTATTGTTTTTTTTTCCTTATATGTATCCATTTCATGTATTCATGTGTTTATACTTATACCTGTATTTTATAATCGCTTGACAAAATTAAATAAATAAATAAAAATAAAAGAGGACCTCACCTGGGCTGCTCACATTGCAGCACTGGTCAAAAGGGCCCAGCAGAGATTTTACTACCTGAGACTTCTCAGAAAACAACAACTGAATGAAAAACTGCTGGTGACCTTCTACCTCTGAACCATAGAGAGTATTTTAACTTACTGCACCTGTGAATGGTTTGCCAATTGCACAGTGGCAGATAGGGCAGCACTCCAAAGGATTAACCTCATTGCCCAGATGATCATTGGCTGCCCCCTCCCCTCTTTGGAAGAGCTTTATAGCTCCCACTCCCTTAAGAAAGTTCAAAACATTCTCAAAGATCCATCTCATCCTGGGCACCCTTTTTTTGAACTATTACCGTCTGGCAGATGGTGCAGAATAATAAAAACAAGGACAAATAGGCTGAAAAACTGCTTCTATTCCAGGGCAATAACTCTATTGAATTCTACTGTCTAGTGCAGTGTTGGTGTGGTGGTGCTGGTTTTTGGTTCAACATGTGGAGTGTGAAGGATGTGTGTTTGTGTTTATTTTCCTGGTCATGATCTGCACTGAAGATGATGTTTGATTTCGTTGTACGAGGTGCAATGACAATACAGTAAACTAAACAGATGCTTGGCAATTGGTTCATATTTGTGATTGTTGTTGTGTCCCAAGGTCATATGATCACCTTTTGCAACCTTCTGAAAAGCAAAGTCAATGGGGAAGCCAGATTCACTTAGCAACAGAGTAGTCAATGTCTGGAGTACTCTACCTGACTCTGTGGTTTCTTCCCCAAATCCCCAAAACTTTAACCTTAGACTGTCTACTATTGACCTCACCCCTTTCCTAAGAGGTCTGTAGGGGGCGTGCATAAGCACACCAACTTGCCTACCGTCTCTGTCCTATTGCTTCTTTTTATTTTTCTTATATGTATCCATTTCATGTATTCATAACTATGTTTATACTTATACCTGTTATCTTATAATTGCTTGACAAAATAAAATAAATAAATAAAAATAAAATAACCTGAAGTGATTCACATAACCATGGAGACAAGAAAGATCATAAAATGGGCCTAAGGTTCACTTAACAAATGTCTCACTTAACAACAGAAATTTTGGGCTCAATTGTGGTCATAAGTTGAGGACTATCTGTATACGTATAGAGGCTCTTTCTTATTTGCCTGAAATTATCCTCTGAATAAAAATAAAGAAGTTTAGCCGAAATGCATTGTTGGTGTCATTTCTTGAAGCATGAACTATAACATTTTTGTCAGCATTTCAGTTTTGGTATGTCATTAGCAGGTTCTGTTTTCCACCCATCCATTATATTAACTACAGTAGGTAAACACCCTTCAAATGTCAACATGGAGTAGGAGTGGGGACCTCATCCTCTCTTGCAACCTTTAATTACTGTTTTTTTCCCTTCTATCATCCCTTCCTCTTCTTGCCATTCCCAGAACATGGGCATCTTCCCCCTGAAGAAATGGATCCAGAATCATATTAAAATGCAGGTCATCTCAGCACACAATGTGATCTAAAACTGAATTAAATCTAGATGTAACATTCATGATGCAGGGTGCAGATTCTGGCCTATGCAAGTAGTTTTTGACTTACAATGGAGCCCATTAAGCGAGACATTTGTGAGGTGAGCTTTAGCTCCATTTGGTGACCTTTCTTGCCACTGTTGTTAAGTGAATCACTGCAGTTGATTAGTTCGCAACCCAGTTGTTAAGTGAACCTGGCTTTTCTGTTGACTTTGCTTGTTAGAAGGTCACAGAGGGGATCAGATGATCCTGGGATATCTCAACCAGCAGAAATATGAACCAGTTGCCAATCATCTGAACTTTGATCCCATGATCATGGGGATGCTACAAAGGTCATAACTATAAAAAACGGTCCATAAGTCACTTTTTTCAGTGCCATTCTAGTTTTGAACTGTCACCATATTTTATTAAGGTGCTAAGGGAATCTGTCAGTTCGTTGTTTTATCCAGTCATCTTTTCAGCGATCTGCAGCCTCTCTGACTTTCCTCCCTTCAGTTAAGTCCCAAAGAAAGCGATCATGATGGAATTCCTCACTCACTGTAGCACTTTTTATAGCATGAAATGCAGGCATCTGGAGTAGGACAGGCATATGAAGCGCACTCTCATAGAACCGGTGGGGGAGGGGGAAATGTGGAATCCCATCACTGGTTACCTCTTCCTCTTCACCCATGATCAACATCTGTATTAGGTCACTTTATCCTTGTCCTTCTAGGAAAAGGGGTGGCTACTACCAAGCAGTGTGAGGTAAAAAGAAAACCAAGTGAAATGTCTCACTAGTCATATATAGCTCAAAAAGCATCACATCAGGTGCAACGTGCATTCCTTAAATCAAGGGTTTTCAAACTTGGCAAGTTTAAGACTTGTGGACTTCAACTCCCAGAATTCCTGAGCTAACATGATGGGAGGAGGAATTCTGGGAGTTGAAGTCCACAAGTCTTAAAACTGTCAAGTTTGAAGACCCCTGCCTTAACTGGTAGATCCCAATGTAAACGTAGTATGTTCCATGTCTATGGAATTCTGAGTGTCAGAAAGGAAGGCAAAACTTTTAAGATGTACACATTAATTATACACATTAGAATTATATGCCACCCAGAGTTATTGGTCGAGATGGGTAGCTATAGAAATTGATTGACTGAATGAATGAATGAATGAATGAATGAATGAATGAATGAATGAATGCATTTATTTATTAATTAATGCACAGGTGTGTGATGGGGAAAGGAAATGGAACAGACACCAGCATGCATTCTGTACATTAGTTATAGCTTTTGATGCAATAGATCTCATACAGTTTTGAAAGAACTGGAGCTGTTGTCAGCAGTCTCAATTAACAATGTTTTCAAAAACAATAGTTGGGTTTGAATTTGGGCGTGTTGTTTTCTACCTGAACACAGCAGTTTGGAAGAATGGTGAAACAGGGCCACTCTTCTTAAGTGAGAAGATCTACTGCAAAATAGAACATCTAACTCTTATGCATTTGGCACATTTATTTATTTATTTATTATTTAGTCAAGCAATTATTAGATAACAGGTATAAGTATAAACATGGTTATGAGTACATGAAATGGATACACATAAGAAAAAAAGAAACAATAGGATAGGGACAGTAGGCATGTTGGTACGCTTATGCACACACCTCCTACAGACCTCTTAGGAAAGGGGTGAGGTCAATAGTAGACAGTCTAAGGTTAAAGTTTTTGGAGTCTGGGGAAGAAATCACAGAGTCAGGTAGAGCATTCCAGACATTGACCACTCTGTTGCTGAAATCGTATTTCCTGCAATCAAGTTTGGTGTGGTTTACCTTGAGTTTGTATCTATTGTGTGCTCTTTTATTGTTGTGGTTGGAGCTGAAGTATTCATTGACAGGTAGGACATTGCAATAGATAATTTTATGTACTATACTTAGATCAGACTGAAGGCGGTATAGTTCTAGGTTGTCTAGGTCTAAAATTTCAAGTCTGGTGGCATAAGGTATTGTGCTATGAGTAGAGGAGTGGAGAACTCTTCTTGTGAAATATTTCTGGATTTTCTCAACTGTATTAATATCAAATATGTAATGCGGGTTCCAGACTGATGAGCTGTGTTCAAGTATTGGTCTAGCAAATGTTTTGTATGCTTTAGTTAGTAGCGTGATATTACCGGAGAAAAAGCTACATGGGACATTAAAAAATATTCCACAACAATATGCATATTGATATTGCTTTCACTTTTTAAAGATAA